>JAWZYV010016598.1:0-41796 GCA_038373885.1 Cheiracanthium punctorium | reverse complement strand
GTGGGGGCCTTCACACACTCTCTGGTGCTCAAAAGTAGCGTGCCTCAATACTAGGAGAGTGATGACAGCGACAAGTCATCCCCTCATTGGTCAGGCAGCTACTTTTACCGCCCCAGGCAGTGTCCAGATTTCTCCCCATTGAAAAAGCATTGCGTTTTGAAATGGTCTTGGTATAAAACGCTTTTTCTGACGAATAAATAATTGCATTAATTTTCTGTTTCGATTCTTCATTTTAAAATGTCTGACGATTTGTGGCGAATAAATTTCAAAGAAGAGATTTTCCTAAGTAATTTGTAAATAACAAACTTTTGTGATAGTTTCGTTTGTGAATGACTCTTTTCTCTCTTAAAATACACTTCTTCTCTTGTTTTGTTACGAACACATTATAATTGGTGTTCCAACTTTGTGAAACTTAAAAAAAATTATATACAACAGAAATTATATCATAGGGTTGCGTATAATGATAATATTTACTGTTTAAACTTCATAAAATGAAAATGTCATGTTTGGCGATATTTTTATTGAGATTGGCCTAGAATTATACTCGCCAATTCACGGCTGTCTGTTTGAAAGTGAAAAGAATCTAATGTATAATAGCATTCATTCTCTCTCCATCCTTTTGTGTGTGTGTGTGTGTGTTCGTGTGGGTCTTAAACGCTTTTATAATTTTGTATGAAATTAAAAAATATAACTGAATAACATGTGTTAATTTTTGTTGATTTATACTAGGTGTCATTTAATATGTCAAAGTTGAAGCTTTCTTTTAAGAGTTTAACCAATATCTGAATTATTCGTACACTTTCATTTTTAAATAAGTGATAATAATAAGTGAAAATAAGTGATTTTACAGTATTGATCATATACAATAAATAGGAAAGTCACGTTAAAAAACAAGAAATTTATAGTATCGATAAAAATTTTCAGGAGATTAAATCGGAAAAAAAATAAATAATTGAATTTTTATACGGACACCATACAAAAAATTTCCAATTAGTAAAATGTGGCCGATGCATTGTAAGTGGATAAAACATTGAACATATTGGTATATGGCTGGAATATGAATAATGGTCTGGAGTTTGGGGGGGGGGGGTTCCCCTGTTGTCATGAAATCCAACTTCTTGAAATCCATTAAAAAAGTCTTCCCCCTAAGGCATTTCTCCCTTTCGTCAGATAGATCTAGTGGGCTTTGTGTAAACAAAATAACATATTTATAAATTGCTTTATTTATTTATTTTTTCATCATTTGTACTTCAAGCTTTGAATTAGTAATAGTACTAAATATCTAATATTGATTTATTTTCTCTAATATATTTTAAGCAATGGCACTGTTTTTTTTTAGTGTTAGAATGCTTTAACAGGAAATTTGAATAGCAGTATTATTTTTATTTCCATAAAAGATTTTAGGCTGTCTTCAGACATCCTAAATTTATTGCTTAACATACAGACAACAGTGCAACTAAAATAAATTTTTAATTTTTAAAGTGTTTTTATAAAAAGTCTTAATATTATAAATGTTATATACAGTTAAAAAATCTAAATATCTTTCAATAGCCTAAATAAGGTTTTATAACTGAATTAATTGCGTCAAAGTGATAGTACTTGTTTTCCTAAAAACTGCATTTTCTATAAAATTTTATATTAAAACATAAATATATTGAATGTTATTCGTAATCCAAAATCATAAGTTTCATCGAAAATATTGCATGGAAAATTATCTCTTATTGAAAGAAATTAGTAAAATATTTCTATTTCAAAAAATTTCAGCATTAAAAAATATACACGATTACAGTTTGAAATATTATTATTTTTTTTAAATATCTTTATTCTTCATCTTCAAGTACCTTATAGATTAAACGCTATCGCTTCGATAGCATCTCAATCTACTGCACGATAAAAAAAAAAAAAAAAAAAAAAAAAACGCCACATGGGCGAGTACCGCTGAAGTGCAGCCATTTATCGGTAACCCTAAACCTGGTAAAAATCTCAAGCTCGCGCACTCTCAGTGACTGGTTTTTCAACCATTGTCGCCACTCTCCTAGTATATAGGCACGCTACTCAAAAGAGTCCCCTGTTGCTATCCCCCCCCCCCGACGTTGGAAATAAAAATAATGACTGCTTGCTCTAGAAGTGAGATGGTCAAAAGCAATAGCTAACGGACTTCATTGTCGCGATTTTAAATTCTAATAATTTACTGGAGATTTAGTGAATTCTGAAGCTTTTAAAAATGTCAATCTAGCAGTTTGTTAATAATTATCATGAATACTAATACTAATAATAATATCCGCTTTAAAAAAAAAAAATCTTGAATGATAAAATCGCCAAATGCCGGTCTTAAGTTAAGAATAAGAATAAATAATTAAAAACATATAAATATAAATTAATGCAAAGAGTTCATATAATTTTCAAGTACAGGACAATAATTATGGCTAAGTGTTTTATCGGAGATTTAATATATAAATTTTCATTTTAACCTAGAACTCAGGTTTAACTTGTTCCGTCCCGTCTCATATTGAAAAGATGACCAGTGTTTCTTCCCATATTGATTTTTGAAAACTCCGCTTTCGCCAGGGGCTGATTTACGGTAGGGCATTCGGGGCAAGTGCCCTGGGCCTATATTTTCTAGTCGTCCCCCCACCTCCCCAATTATCCACCTGCTATCGAAATGTCTACTAAAATTATGTTTCAAACACTTTAAAGGACTGATTTCTACCTGATAATCACAATAAATGTCTGATTATCGAGTTAAATCTATTAAAAATACTCAAATTTTAATTTAATCAATTTACCTTTACATTTTTTTAAGTATAAAGCTAATTGCTAACGGTAACGGCTTAAGTATACGGCTTTGCAACGGCTTAAGTATAAAGCTAATCATGCAATTTATGTAAAATTGCATGAATTTAAATAAATAACTAATAACGGGTTTGTCGAAAAAAAAGGGGGGGGGGGAATTCTTGTCATTTTTCTAAATTTTAGAAAGAGGAACATTCAAAAAATTGTCTGAAACATTGATTTTTTTCATTTTTTATTCTTGTGTTTTTTCAGAGAAAAGAATTTCATTCAATCGAAATATTTTATGCTAATAACCTAAGGAATTCTTGAGCAACATGACTGTCGTGTTCGAAAATTTAATGTAAAGTAAATGTTTATGCATGGGTGATTTGAGAGTGAATAAATTAGATTCAATATAAAATAAAATTTACAGTAAGTTTTTGTGTAAACCCCCCACAAGTACCTGTACCCAAGTCCTCAACTATGCAAATCAGACCCTGGCTTTGGCTCAGTGCTCCGAGTTGTACGTACGCATTCGCTGTTTTCCAGAGGAGCTTTCAAAGCCATTTGCTTAAAAGGAACTCAGGTGACAGAAAGGGAGTCTTCTCCACAGGACCGATCATACCGTGGGCATGATGGTGCACAGCACGTGGTCGGTCAAGTTTAAGGGCGGCGGCGGAAAAATTAAATCATACTGTTTGTAAAAATTCAATCTTACTTCAAGGATTAGATTGTACTGTAAGACATCTTGTAACTGTTCAATAAAAACTTTATTTTTTATATTTTCATTTATGTATATAAAAAAATCTGATGTGTCCAACACATGACTTCCTTGCACGTCCATTAGATCAAAAATATTTTCGATGCACTTCCTCTAAATATATTTGTTTGAAAGAGATAAAATATCAATAATAGTAAGGTTTAGCGATTTCTAGCCAAATATTTCGATATCGCCAAGCTGAGTTCAATTTGAAAGATTTCCTTCTGACACTTTATTTGGCGATATTTCACCAAAAGCCGACAAACTGAGTAGTCAGCGAGATTTTGGGGATAGCCAAAGTAGTCATTGACCACAGACTTTCAATGAATTGAATGCATCGATACACCTCAATGTATTCAAAGTCATTTGGCTCACCATGTAAATAAATTCTCAGTCGATTGCTGTCAAAAAAGATATTGAAAACAGTTAGATATTACAATAGTTCTAAATACAAAGTTAAAAAATCTACGGGTTAAAGTTTTAGAGTTATACAAAATAGGAAATAATTTTTGGCGCCAAATTTGGCGATATTTCGGCGAAACTCGTCAATGTCGACGACATTTGGCGAGATTTTAAGCATGAACCAAACAATGACAGATTATCGCCAAATTTGGCGATATTCCGCCAAAACTCGCCAAGAACGATAACAAATAGCGATACTTTGGGCATGGACCCAATGACTGACTATCGCCAAATTTGGCGATATTTCGCCAAAACTCGCCAAGGTCGAGGACAGACGGCGAGATTTTGGGCATGTACCAAACATGACTGTCTACAGTTGTATTATATTGAAGATGTCCATAGACATTAAGGTACTGAAATTCTTTTCGGTGGTCCTGTAAATAAACTCTCCAGTAGATTGGAACCAAAAATCGAGATGCACAACTAGATGTTACAACATTCTTATATATGAAATTTCATAATAGTTTTTGAGATTTGAGAGTTAAATATGCACACACATACACCAAAAGTCGCCAAGAATGGCGACTTTTGGCATAGTTCTTGAGGGAGGCACGTGACCGTGGTCGGACCATTACCTAACTTATGTGGTAGGACGGTATTGTGCTTGAAATGGATGAATGCCCCTAAAATTGCTATTGACTGTAATGTATTGGATATCTTTTGAGTGTTCCTGTAACAGAACTATAAATGAAAAAGACACTTTTTTTAATGGAGAAATTCATTTTCTAACTCTTTACAGCATATATCACTTCTGAGTCGTTTGAAATAGCCCAATACCTCTAAAAAACGCTTTGATGAATTTCGGCCCATAGAGCGTAATGTATTTCGAATCTTTTGGGCGGTCCTGTAGATAAACTATTCAGTCGAATGGAACCGAAAGGGAAGGTGCACAACTAGATGTTACAACAATCCTAATATAAGTTTCAACATTCAACGCCTAATAGCTTTGAGTTAGGCGAGTTTAATGAATTTCGCCCATAGAGCGTAATGTTTCGAGTTTTGGCTCTGTAGATAAACTATCCAGTCGAATGGAACCAAAAGGGAGGTGCACAACTAGATGTTCAACAATCCTAAATTAAAGTTTCAACATTCAACGCCTAATGCTTTGAGATATGCGAGTTTAATGAATTTCGGCCCATTGAGTGTAATGTATTTCGAATGTTTTGGGCAGTCCTGTAGATAAACTATTCAGTCGAATGGAACCGAAAGGGAAGGTGCACAACTAGATGTTACAACTATCCAAAATATGAAGTTTCGACATTCTAACGCCTAATAGCTTTTGAGTTAGGCGAGTTTAATGAATTTCGGCCCATAGAGCGTAATGTATTTCGAATCTTTTGGGCGGTCCTGTACATAAACTATCCATTCGATTGCCACCAAAAGGGGAGGTGCACAACTAGATCATAGAACAATCCTAAATATCAAATCTCAACATTCTACGACCAATAGTTTTTGAGATATGCGAGTTACATACATACGTACGTACGTACAGACGGCATGGAAAAACTGGCCACAGTAGACTCGCCGCTGGTCAAAATGAGTTGCAGACGCGTTAATAGGATCGTGCATGCTAGCCTACGATGAGATGCATCGAAAAAAAATTTTAAAATTCAATTTAGAGGTAGTCAAAATCGGTTTTTTATGTCGAAATTTGGCCCCCAAAATTTTTCGGGATCACATTACTTCCTTATACTACGTACAAGGAAGTAAAAAGGGTTTGCGATTTATTTTGAAGAATAAGTTAAGATAAATATTGTGATCATTTTGCCATTCGGAAACATTTTTACTTCCTTGTACGTAGTATAAGGAAGTAATGTGATCCCGAAAAATTTTGGGGGCCAAATTTCGACAAAAAAAACCGATTTTGACTACCTCTAAATTTAATTAAAAAAATTTTTTCGATGCATCTCATCGTAGGCTAGCATGCACGATCATATTAACGCGTCTGCAACTCATTTTGACCAGCGGCGAGTCTACTGTGGCCAGTTTTTCCATGCCGTCTGTACGTACGTACGTACGTATGTATGTAACTCGCATATCTCAAAAACTATTGGTCGTAGAATGTTGAGATTTGATATTTAGGATTGTTCTATGATCTAGTTGTGCACCTCCCCTTTTGGTGGCAATCGAATGGATAGTTTATGTACAGGACCGCCCAAAAGATTCGAAATACATTACGCTCTATGGGCCGAAATTCATTAAACTCGCCTAACTCAAAAGCTATTAGGCGTAGAATGTCGAAACTTCATATTTTGGATAGTTGTAACATCTAGTTGTGCACCTCCCCTTTTGGTTCCATTCGACTGGATAGTTTATCTACAGGACTGCCCAAAACATTCGAAATACATTACGCTCAATGGGCCGAAATTCATTAAACTCGCATATCTCAAAAACTGTTGGACAGTACTGATGTACAGGACTCTGCCAGATGGTCCGGGAAATACATTACGCTCTATGCCGAATTCATTACGCCTAACTCAAAAGCTATTAGGCGTAGAATGTCGAAACTTCATATTTGGATAGTTGTAACATCTAGTTGTGCACCTCCCTTTTGGTTCCATTCGACTGGATAGTTTATCTACAGGACTGCCCAAAACATTCGAAATACATTACGCTCAATGGCCGAAATTCATTAAACTCGCATATCTCAAAAACGTTGGCGTACAATGTTGAAACTTTATATTTAGGATTGTTGTAACATCTAGTTGTGCACCTCCCCTTTCGTTCCATTCGACTGAATAGTTTATCTACAGGACCGCCCAAAAGATTCGAAATACATTACGCTCTATGGCCGAAATTCATCAAAGCGTTTTTTAGAGGTATTGGGCTATTTCAAACGACTCAGAAGTGATATATGCTGTAAAGAGTTAGAAAATGAATTTCTCCATTAAAAAAAATGTCTTTATCATTTATAGTTCTGCTACAGGAACACTCAAAAGATTTCTAATACATTACGGTCAATGGCAATTTTAGGGCATTCATCCATTTCAAGCACAATACCGTCCTACCACATAAGTTAGGTAATGGTCCGACCACGGTCACGTGCCTCCCTCAAGAACTATGCCAAAAGTCGCCAAGCTTGGCGACTTTTGGTGTACGTGTGTGCATATTTAACTCTCAAATCTCAAAAACTATTATGAAATTTCATATATAAGAATGTTGTAACATCTAGTTGTGCATCTCGATTTTTGGTTCCAATCTACTGGAGAGTTTATTTACAGGACCACCGAAAAGAATTTCAGTACTTTAATGTCTATGGACATCTTCAATATAATACAACTGTAGACAGTCATTGTTTGGTACATGCCCAAAATCTCGCCGTCTGTCCTCGACCTTGGCGAGTTTTGGCGAAATATCGCCAAATTTGGCGATAGTCAGTCATTTGGTCCATGCCCAAAGTATCGCCATTAGTCATCGTTCTTGGCGAGTTTTGGCGAAATATCGCCAAATTTGGCGATAATCTTTCATTGTTTGGTTCATGCTTAAAATCTCGCCAAATGTCGTCGACATTGACGAGTTTCGCCGAAATATCGCCAAATTTGGCGCCAAAAATTATTTCGTATTTTGTATAACTCTAAAACTTTAACCCGTAGATTTTTTAACTTTTTATTTAGAACTATTGTAATATCTAACTGTTTTCAATATCTTTTTTGACAGCAATCGACTGAGAATTTATTTACAGGGTGAGCCAAATGACTTCTAATACATTGAGGTGTATGGATGCATTCAATTCATTGAAAGTCTGTGGTCAATGACTACTTTGGCTATCCCCAAAATCTCGCAGACTATCTCAAGTTTGTCGGCTTTTTGTGAAATATCGCCAAATAAATTGTCAGAAGGAAATCTTTCAAATTGAACTCAGCTTGGCGATATCGAAATATTTGGCTGGAAATCGCTAAACCTTACTATTATTGATATTTTATCTCTCTCAAACAAATAAATTTAGAGGAAGTGCGTCGAAAATATTTTTGATCTAATGGACGTGCAAGGAAGTCATGTGTTGGACACATCAGATTTTTTCATTGACTGACTGACAGAACTCAGCCAACAGAGATCTACGTGAAACTAATATTTATAGTTACGCATATATTTCAGTGTTTGCAATTTTTAATTTGTATGCAAAAATAAAACATTTCATAAGCGTGTCAATTTTTTTTCCCTCCCTTTCCTAATCTTGGAAAAAATTATAGCTTGCTGCTGGACTGTTCTTTGAAGTGACAACCAAAAGAAATCATAAACAGACTTTTATTCCCGCGAATTAAAAATCTTATAATTTGATGTAACAGAGATTTAGGAAATTCTGAAGATTTAAAAAACGTCAAAAACAGCAAACTTAATAATAATAAATACAATTAATAATAATAATTAATTTTTATTAAAAATTATTATTAATAATAAACTTTTTTTTTAAATTAAGAACTAAAAAGCGCAAAACATAGTTCTTCTCGAATAGTAATTGCATGCCCGCAGCTCAGATGCCGGCGTTAAGTTTATAATAAAAATAAATTATTGATAAAATATGTATAAATATAATTTAGTGCGCTGAAGGATTCAAAAAAATTTCAAGCTGACGGCAATAATTATAGCTAAATGTTTTATCGGAGCTGCTTCATTTCTTTCCTTTCCTTTATTAATCATTTTAAATCTTGAACTCAGATTTAACCTGTTCCATCTCGTCTCATATTGAAATAACGCACACTTCTTCCTGTGACAAGTGTTGCTACCAAGATGGATTTTTGAATACCTCGCTAGTGTCCGGAGTAGTGCTTAGGCAATCTCTGGGTTCCAGGTGAGCACTGTAAGAGCTTTCAAATTTCCCTTATTTTCAATTATTTTCTTCCTGAGCATGCACTTTAAATTGAAATGAGTGAACTTCAAATTAGTGAAAAACGATTTTAAAAATCCAATATTAAAAAAAAAAAAAGAACCTTCTACAGCATTCTAAACATGCGATAGTAAGTAAGATGCTTCCAGCCTTTTTAAATATTTCTTCTAAAGACAGTTTTTAATTATTACTATTGATAAAAGAACTCTTATTATAACCCTTGCTAGTCACTTCATTAATAATTGGAATTCATTGCAAAATACTGCACTTCAAATCTTTGGACGTACTACACACGACTTTCACAATGACACTGGTTTAAAGAAATTTATGGGTAGTTGTTTTTCTCCGGCTTTCACCCATTCCCTATTTAGAACGGGGCCCTCTCACCACTCGCGGGCCCCGACGGGCCCTCCTCAGGAGTCTAGATCCAAAGAATTCTAGATCTGCAGGGTCACGGAATGATCCTTCTTGAAAGGGGGGGGTGAAATTGTTGGCGATCTTTTGGCGTGCCGATGTGTCACTACAGGTTTGCTCCGAATTCGCGTCTCCTGAGTCCATTGATATATATGCTAAGCTGGATTGCTGTCTCGATAGGTTTTTGCGAAAATAACATGCACTTGCAAGATTTTTTAAGAAGATTAATTCTTATTTAGGTAGGCATAAAAAGCAAGCTACTTACCTTTATTTTGAAAATTGTGTAAGGTAAGATATTCTAAGAGGGATATTAACACGGTTATACGTGAAAAGCAACTAGTTTCAAAGCTTTATAATTAATTAAACTTTAAAAAAGTTGAAGTTCTATATCGTATTCAAAAGATTTATAAGCTATAGTTTAATATCCACAATCTGGAGAAGGTTAACACCATTGATATTAAAAAACAACAACAACAAAAAAAAAAAAAAAAAAAAAAAAAAAAAAAACACAATCAAATACTTTTTTTTAACATCTAATGAACTGATAATTTATTTTCCCGCTAAAAACATTTCAAATAATGCTTTGTAATTTATGTCAACTAAAAAAAATTTTTTTTTCTCTCAATACCTTTTCCGTTTGTTCGTTCAATAAATTTAACAAATATGGTGAAAACTGCATCTGATGATACTGTAGGGATCTAAAAAATCTTATATAAACTCTGAGTTTCTGTGCATTATTTAAGTGCTGAATGTGCTTCATAATTATGAAAATAATGATAAAAAATCATTAGCATGCAGTGCAGAGTTACCCTGTCAAGGGGCATGTCTTGTACACTGATTTTTAAAAAGTAAATTTGAAAAATAAAAAAACAAAAAAACGTTTATATATATATTCCTTAACCACAATATAAAAATAACAATATATCAGACAACTGAAAAATTCATAACGTTTTTTCATGAACAGCACTATATACACTCATACAAATAAAAAACTTCTGTAATTTGGGGTTAACTCAAATAAACAAAGCTATGTAAAAATATTTAACTAAAGATACTTATTTATTTTCATCTTACTGTAGATCGACTTTAAAAATATCAAACTATATGCCAAACTGTTGAGCAATTCACAAAATATAGCACATAAAAATTATTCAGAGGATAAACTGAGGAAAAATAAAAATAAATAACTAGTTAAATTCAGTACTTTTCAATATAATAATTATACTAATTAATTCTTGTTTATAACAAATATTTTAATAATTTATAAGAGATTACAAAAATCATAAATTTTAGAAAAAATGAAAATTTTTGATAAAAATCGTGATTGTTTTAAAATTGATTTAATCACTGAATCCCGATTATATGTAAAGGTATTCTTAAAGTTAATAAAGGTACTCTTAAATATAAGTTCTGATATACAAGAAAATGACTGTTCTCTCAAAAAAGAATTAATAATAATAATAACATTAATAATAATTTTAGTTTACCCCAAATTTCAGTAGTTTCTTCTATTTACGCTATCGTTTTCAAATGTTACAAATAAAAAGCATTCTCCGATAAGAAGATTCTGATTTTACCAGAACTGTTTTTACACAAGAAATTCTGATGATCAAATCTCACTATTTTGTATAGCTGTATGGCAGTTTTTCACACATAATTTCAAATTAATCATGCAAGCCTTAATAAAAAACGATTTGGTTTATATAGTAGAATAAAAATATTAATAAAGTAACAGAACGTGCGAAATGCAGTGTTAAGAGTTATGCTCGAAAATATACAAAATAAAAGAAAATATTTTAAATTGAGTCATGTAAACTTTAATTAATAACGATAGATTTGGTTTATGTAGCAGAATAAAAATTATAATAAAATAACACAACAAGCGAAATGCGGTATTGAGAGTTATGTTCGAAAATACACGAAATAAAAGTACTTCTGTGAAATTTTATTTTCCTTCCAGATGCCAATTGCTCCAAACCTATTGGAACAATTATAGGAACAACAAGACTTCACCATTGTTATTGTATTATTTATAGAAACGTTACAAATTTGAACTTCATATAAAAGTATACGCTCAGGACAGTATTTTGCCACTTTTTCTGTTTGCACGTGGCTGTGTTTACGATACGCGACGGCTCGAAATCTCGGAAGAGAAAAACCGGTCAGACAGCAATCCAGTTTAGCATATATATCAATGCCTGAGTCACGAGGTTTTGGAAGATTCCATTGGACAGAATTCATCTTTTTGAAGAGAAAATCCATCCGAAGTAGGGTCCGCCTAATTGGCGCCTTAGCGCGCACGACCCGATAAAACCTGCTACGGAAATTTGTGTATTATGGGGGAAGGTTGAACCCTGATGATGGATCACCACAAGATTTTCCCCACTTGGCAAACGGGGTTTATCGCCAAAGATGGTAACCTTTTACCTGGAATCTCCCTGGTTATACCTCACACAGCATTCCACCAAATGCGCCAAACTGTCAAATACCGTTTCCCCACCTTCATCCGCAAATTCTCCCACTCTAATTGCTGCTTGGACAAAAAAAAAAAAAACCTTTATAGATGGTCCCTTATGCTGGAGGAAAGGAAACCGGGGAAGGGGGGCAAAGAAGGGAAGTGAGGGTCAATTCTGGGGTCAAGGTGACGGTTGACCAGAAGCACTGGAAAAAAGACTCATTGTCTGCTTTGTATGTGTTTCGCTTTCCCAAGAAAATATCCCATTTCCTTATTCCGTTTGCTACAAATAGAGCTTTGCGTCGAAGTCAAATAAATATTAGTTTATCAAACATTCATTAGACTTAAATAATAAAACCCTCATATAGATATTCTTCCTTTCTTTCTTTCACTCATTCCATTCCATAATGTTGTAATGATATAAAATTATTTTCGCAAGAAAATTCATTTACATGTTTTACTCGGAGTAATTACTCAAATAAATTAATCTAACTTGTATTTTAAAATAATATCAATCGAATTAGTGAAAAGGATTCGGTTGAAATTTATTAGGTTTTACTGTATAATAATAAAATTTTGTCTTAAACGGAAATAAATGTTCTTCCATTGACGCAGTTTTCCATTAAACAAAAGTTATATCCAGTGTTGCATACAGGGAAAGGGCTAAGACGCTTGAGCGCCCCTCCTCCCTCTTTCCAAAGACATTTCTAAAGGGTAGAATTTTACTTTAATGTGCATTTTGCATAGGGAAAATAACCTTTTATTCTAAAACCCTCCCAAAACAAATTACAATACTTTAAAGTGATATTTTGTTTTATTGCATATCGTGTTTAGGTCACAAAAGTTGTTTTTTTTTTCTTTTTTTTTTTAAATTAGCCCCTTCTAAAAAAATTTCCGAATCCTCAACTGGTTATATCCTAGAGTAAGTATTCAGAGGACCAAGAAATATTTGATAAAAGAACAAGTTTCCGCGTAGTTAAAGATCCGCTTTAGACAGGCTTGAGCTTTTACTATGCATTATAACTTTAGTACATTTCAGAATCTTCAAAAAAGAAGAAAAAAAAAACGCAATTTTTAAAATGTTTTTAGTAACGGTCTCTTGAAAAACGTTATAGTTTATAAACAATGGTCCTCTATATTAATATTTCGTAGTGATAGAACTTGTAGGCTTGAAAAAATATATATATATATATATCGATCTCCATAGGCTAATTTTACAGTATGAACTTTAAAAAGTAAACAACAACAATAAAACTACTTTTTTTTTAGTTTAGTTTAATCCCCGGTCAGATTTTAATGACTTAAATCACCTCATATATAATTTGTCTCACATTCTCGCTTTATTCACTTTCACAGTAACATGACAAGTAAAGATAAATTTTTCATTAAAAAAACTAATCTTTAAATGTATTTTTATTTTTTCTAATATTATTTCGGCTTAGCTGAAAGTTAAATTTGAAAATTATTTTATTTTTAGTGATAGGGATGGACGCGAGACGCGAGAATTCTCGCATTGTCTCGCGTTCTCGCATTGTCTCGCGAGAATAGACGCGAGACGAGACGGGCATTTTTTTTGCGAGACGAGACGCGAGAAGAGAAAGAAAATATTTTGCGGGACGAGACGCGAGACGAGACAGAGTCTTGTCTCGCGCGAGATTTCTCTCATTTTTTTCCGTCTCGCATAAATACGATCTGAAAAGCGACAATTTGCCTGAAGCCTCTACCGTTTAACTTGCGTCTCCTTCGTTTTCGGTCCTGGTATACTATCAGCACTCTACAATACGCACAAACACGTAACATTTAAAATTAGAACAGACGAGAGAAATACAAAACACACAAAAGAGAGGATAAAGAAAGAGGCGGAAAAAAAAAGAAAACAGAGAAGAGTTGAAAGAAAAATAATAAGTAAATAGGAAAGGCGGTACGGTATGTTCAAATCTGACCACTTTTAGACGGGGCCCGGGGCATTAAGTTTGGGGCCCCCCTTGCTATCCCCCTTTTTACGCATTAAGCCCCTTTACTGAGCCCCCCCCCTTTTTTAAGCATTTTAACCCAGTTTTGACCGCTGTTGTACTCGAAAATTGCATTTCAGTTAACTGTAGTTTTTGTACTTTAATCAAATCGTATTTATCACCCCAAAAAGATATCTCTAACTTGATCTAGTGATAGACAATTAGGTAATACCTATATTATAGAGGAAATTCAGTTTTTTCCCCACAATTACTATTTCAGTACATATGAATTTATAATTTAGATAATCGGGATATATATGGGCCCCCTTTTTCTTCAGGGGCACCGGACTACCGCCTCCCCTTGCCCCTGTGATAATCGGGTTCCGGGTATATCAGAGAGAGATTAGAAGTAGAGCAACTTGCATTCGCATTGATGCTTAGTCTGAGTAGGTTGAAATATGGTTGAATATCCTTGGTTGAGATATCCTTGTACCGATATTATCCTCAAACTTTCCCGCACGTTGCGGCGTGCGTTGGGGGGGGGGGCGCCCACCCTGGTAACAACTTTCTAGGGGCGGTTAAATCCCTATTGTTGGCCTATTGTAAAGAGATTAAAATGACATTTTTTATTCTTATATATTAATATCGGACGGAAAGAAATGCAAGCAATTTTTTTAAAAACTATTTCTCTTTTCGTTTATATTATCATGTTTTCCCTTCCTTCGGCTTGCAAAACTTTTATAAATTTTTTTCCTCCCCATCATTTTATCTTGCAGTTGGGTTCCTATTCTAAAATTATCTTCGCTTGTTAGATGTCTTTTCATTTAAAAAAAAAATCCACACTGGATATACATTAGGGGGATTATGGTTTAATTTTTCTGTAAACAGGGCGACCATAACGACTGTAGTACTATCGCTGAAAATTATTGTGGAAAAGTACAAACGGATAGTCGTCAACAAATTAACTGTTCAGTAATTTAAAATATAAACAAAAAATAAGACGTCTATTAACCAACTGAGATACTATAATGAAATCTAAAAATGCACACACGGTAATGTCATTGGAAATATTAGGCAAATAATTATAATTATCGTTAATATAATCTTGTTTTCATTAATATAAAAATTTCACATATTTTAGAGACTTCAAATTGACGTTATAGTAGAGATTTAATAAAGACTAAAAGTGTTCTGTTTATAATTTTTCAAGGGTTATCTTACAACCAACTGAACGATAAGTAATTCTAATTTGTGTTAATATATCCAGCAGTAATTTCAACAGAGGAGATTACTTGAACTTAAAAAACAAAAAATCTGTTTTGTCTCATGCAGATATGATTTTAGTAAAATATTCGCTACTTCTCGTATGAAGAGCGGGTGCGCAGCTATTTTAAAACAAACGGTTGTCCATTTCATGTAGTGTCTGAGGTATTTAATGCTACAACTTGAACAGTATGATGTAGAACTACAGTATGATGTAGAAATAACACATTTTGAAAGTCGGGAGTTCTCTGCAAACCGCTAAGCTTTTCACTTTTCTGATCGCGAATGACACTGACGTAGTTTTTTGAGTCATTATATAGCAATGATGCCAGGTTAATACTCATGACGCAAACTTTACATCAAGAGTCAAATAATTTTGCTTTTATTTTAGATTCCACATCACTGGATTAATTGAAATTACTCATGTTAGGAAAATTTTCGTTTACTACAGTGCGAAGAACGGGCACGCAGCTAGTAAATAAAGATAAATACTATATTTTCGGTGTGACATTATATGTACGGATTAAATCTCAATTTCTTTTACTTCAAATGCCGATATATGCTGATATAGTTATTAATATATCTACTAATGTGGCTATATGTAAGTAATTGTTATTATTAATATTAATTTTCAATAAAATCCCAATAATAAGTTAGTATAAAATGGTAACGAAATCGCAGTCCTTAATTTTGCGAGACTCGCGAGACGTCTCGCGTCTCGCGCGAGACGAGACAGCAATTTCTTTGTGAGACGCGAGACGAGACACAGTGTTTGCGAGACGAGACGAGACGCGAGACGAGACAGAGGTTTACCACTGCGAGACGAGACGAGACAGCCCCGATTCTCGTCTCGCGTCCATCCCTATTTAGTGATGTGTATCACTAAACGATTTTTAAATATTTTATGCATTTTATTTTATTCATTTTAATATATTTTAAATGCTTCCAGACAAGTCATCATTATATTTTTTATCCGTTTTTTTTTTTTTTTTTTTTTTTCCCATAACTCCCCTCACACACACCCGCGAAAAAAAAAATTAGTGGATCTCACCATTAATGTGTTAAAAATTACAAATTAATAGAGTTAAAAAAAATCCTCTCCTGAACTATAGTTTTGTTATAATTATTTCTACTGACATCAAAATACAACAGAATATTACAGTGTAAAAAATTCATTCAAATAATACATGTTCTGTTGTAGATTAAGCATTAACAGAATATCTTTTTGATTTTTACATAAGCAAGCACTTCTTGTAAATAATCAATTAAAGAGATAATTAAACTCTTTACATTACTTAATTCATTATAATTTGTCAATTATTTCATTTGGTTGTTCTGTTGAACAACACACAGAATTGGTAATCCAGAACCGGCCCTACAAATTTAACGTGCACATTCGTCGCGTGTACAGGTTTTTCTTAGATCACAAGAGGACAAGACACAAGAGGAAAATTGCTGCACTCGTGCTTTGCAACGGTGGGGAGCGAAGCAGACAATAATGTTTAGGCATGTTATTTCTTAACACTTAATACACCCGGGCAACGTTTGCAACGGAAGTTTATCTGTGTGTGTGCGTGTAAAAATGGGGGGGGCACTCGCTAAATCTCGCTAAATACTCATGCACTTCAAGTCGAATTACAGAATTTTGCACCCCGTATCTAGTTAGTAGTATAAACCTTTTGTATGCAAATAAAATAATTTTGTCCCGAATGAATGATTTTGGAAGCATTGTGAAATTGCTTTCAGGAATAAAGCTGTACAGATATCTTATTCACATGCAATAACAATAATTTTTTTTTTTTTTTTTTTTTGCACAACCTCTTTCAGCTTGTGGGCCGTAGAAATTCAAATGTTACGTATCAAAGGTCAAGTAGTGCGCCCTTTTAACTAATATAGCTTTAAAAACAAAATATTAATGACTACTTGATGGATGTAATGACACAATTCCAAATTTTTAATTATAATTTTCTCTTAATTTTGCAAATTAAGTTCTTGAAAATCTGGTGGCACACATAGGCAAGGCAAATGTGTAATCCCACAGTACTGTGACTGTTTGTGTCATGTTTGCAACAAGCTCGGTTGATGATAACTAAATTAAACATTTAGATTAGATGAATGATTTTTTTAACAGTAGGTATGCTACATTGTTTACAAAAAAAGAAAAATTGTTCACCGAACTCAATTTTTTTGTAGTTATGACCAATCGAGTTTATTGTGGGCATGACAATACTGTGGAATCTCACAAATAGCAAATAAAAATTCTTGATAATATGATGGGACCAGGGGCATAGCCAGAAATTTTTCATGGGGGTGGGGGGTTACGACTACTACAACTCTATATGTATACATGTGTGTAATAATGTAGTGAAGAATATACATTTTGTATGGGTAAAATTTCTCAGGGGGGTTATGACCCCCCTAACCCCCTCCCCTTGGCTACGCCCCTGGATGGCACATATTCCTAAAAGTCTATTAATTATAACTGAAATTTTCTGCTGCCATATTTATGGCCATTAAAAACAAATCTGAAAGAATTACATTTTCACAATTAATTCCTTTTCCTAAAAATTGAATTAATAGATTCTGTTGTGTTTTTCAGCATGCAACTGGATTGGCAGATGAATGGAAAAGGGTGTCATGAGCTAGTAATAGCCCGTAGGGCCTAGGTTGTGCATCCCTGATTTAAATCAAATTATTTAAATCAAGATTAAAATCGCATTTAAATCTGCTGATGTAAATCATTGACACCCTATTTAAAAACGAATGAAAAGTTGTATGGTTTCCTACAAGTACCACTTTAAAGCACTGTCATCTTTCGGGATTTCCTAATTTTTTAAAGAAAGGGTTGCTAATAGAAATTAAACATTTTAATTAACACGTATTATCTTAAAAAGAAAGGCATGCTTGGCCATGAGAGGCGTAGAAGGGAGCGTTATATGCCCAGTCCGACCCAAGCCACTGTTACTGTGAAATTCTTGAGTTATTTAAGTATCATGTACATACAGTGCGCACCGGTAATAACGGACCAGGGATCTAACGTACTATCGGTTATAACGTACCTAGAAGCTAGGTCCCGATTGAAGTCCTATATTTATATTGTTTAACTTCGGTTAAAACATACTTAACAAAAGTACGTTCTTCGGCTATAACGTACATTTTATACCAAAGCCAAAAATAAAATCTTGCATTTCTTAAGAATTTCTTTCCTTTTTCTCGGAAATTTCAGTACGTTCACAAACACTCGTTGTCAGTTTTAGAATCTCTAGCGAGATGAATTGTGTATGAATGAAGGGAGCGATCTTTTATCTTTTTCCCCTGCTAGGCAAGGCTAAGGACAAGACCATGTTTTCTCTTTGCTATTCATCAATATAAATGCCTTCTGAAAAGCCCTACTATAATGATCCTGATGATAGTGAAGTACCAAGCATACCCCACGCATTACATGCTGCTAAAACATTATTACGATTTTTTGAATGCCGAAGTGATGATGCGGAGACTCTACAAAAGTCTATTATGGATATCAAAAACGGTATCTTTAAAGTAGCATCTGCTGATTTAAAACAAAAGAAAATTAGAGATTATTTATCTAAATAAAAAATGTTCTGTTTTTATTTAATTTAAATTTTAAAAAATCACACCCGTTTAAAACACACATTACAGTGAAATTATGAGCCCACTTTCTTTTTTTGTGTAATATTGAATCTTACTGCCGGTATTGCTTATAGCGTACTTCGGCTACAAAGTTCTACTTTTTGAGGTCCCGTGAGAGTAAATTATAACCGGTGTCTACTGTACTAAAATGCTTGACATCCTGATTTGAGGTTATGTAATATGGTATCATATTCACTCTGATTTGTAATCAGTTATGGCTTGCTATTACTGGTTTTCTTTTCATAAGTGCAGGAATTTATTCTGAATCATGGTAATTTATCTTGTTAACTCTTTGGTTTTAAATAATAATTCTTAGAATGAATGATTTATAAGTATATATATTTACATAAAACTATTTTTATTTCTCAAAGTATTTAATTTAAATATTACTTCTTTTATTTTAGACATGCTTTTTTTTTTTCAGAATTAAATTATGGTATTAATAAGTCAGTTTAAAAAAACTTCCTTAAATGAACTTTTTACATCAAATGTTAGTATAAATGTAATGTTTTTAAACAAATTTTCATTTCTAAATGCTAAAAAAAACCTTTTTTAAAGGAAACTGGCTAAAAATTATTTGAAACTCATTTCTTAAGATGTAAAATATCGGCTATATATAACTGTATTTAAAATTAATTTTTAATTAGTTTTGTTGTAATAGTTTTAATAATTATATTTTTACCATTATTGGTATTGCAAAGATTATTCTCCTTCACCAACTTTGATTAAATATACGCACCGGAAAAAAAGCGCATAATTTAAATGGTTTCATTTTTGGGGCGTGAAATGGAAAAATGTGAGAAACAAGTGGGCGTCCAAAAGGGCGTAAAGAGAGGTACATTAGTGTATTTTGTATTCATCTCTATTGAAAATTGTCATTCAGAAAACTTTTCCAGTAGCCCCATGGCCTTCCGAAACGCCTCAACGCCCTTTAGCTTTTGATAAAGTTTTTTTTTATTTTTATTTTTACATAGAAAAGAAATTACTACACATCTGCACTTTTACTGCAAAACAAATTTGAGCCCAGTAGTCAAGTGAATGCCTTCACCTCCCTCTTCTACAAATTTGAACCCAGTATTTAACTGAAGGCTAAGTGAAAATACAAGAGTTTCTATAAGGGGGGCACTCAGAGTGTGAAGCATGTTAGTGTAAAAATGCTACTAAAAAAGAAAAAAAGAATTCAAATACTTAAAAAAAAATCCACTCCACGAAAAAGCGCACTTTCGGATGCCCACTCCTTTCTTACATTTTTTATTTCAAGTGCCCCCCCCCCCCTCACACACACACACACACACACACACTCATCCAAAAAATTAAACCCCTTCAATATTATGCGGGTTTTTTTTACGCTTTCTTCAGTCCACCGAATTGATGTAGTGCCACTATGTATAATTGAGTAATTTTGCTTCAAGGCTTTATTTTTTATGCAAAATTTAAGATAAGTCCATCAACAATTTTGCATTAGAAACATTTATTTCTAAAAAGAAAATGTTTACAGCATCCTTTTCAAGCAGTCATAAGATTGTAAACAAGCAAAAACTAATGCACATATGAACAAACGCTACATATGAGAAAACGCTAGAAATAAATTTCTTTTGTTTTGTGAAAGACGATGAGGTCATTCAATGAAATAACTGAATAAATTCGTTTTGTAGCGATTTTTTCCTTTAACAGATTACATGAAGAAATAAAATCTGTATTAAACTGGGGCTTAGTTGAAGCAGAGTGGGGTATGGTTCGGTTATATATATGTCTTAGTGAGTTTTGTATTTCTTTGGCATAATTAACGTTTAATTTTTTTTTTACAAAGTTTTTCATTAGTTTTACTTTTTCTCATTAATACTTCCTAAAATCATGGACACCCATACCATTTGGGGGCAAGGGGGGGGGGGCTGCTCATCTCCAGATTTGATTTCAAATGCTATTTTAGTACAAAGAAATTGAGTATGCTATAAAAATGTTCAGTCTATCGACAGGGATCGAGATCATCTTGCATCATTATATGTACGTTGAAGCCTCAAATGAATTAGATTTGAAAATTTTTTTCCTCATGTATCAATTGAAATTCCTTGCACTTGTAAGTTTTTCATGCGTTTTATTTAACTAATTTGCAAATTTTAAATGCTCTTAAATAATAGTTACCATACTCTTTTTACTTCCTTGTACGTAGTATAAGGAAGTAATGTGATCCCGAAAAATTTTGGGGGCCAAATTTCGACATAAAAACCGATTTTGACTACCTCTAAATTTAATTTAAAAATTTTTTTCGATGCATCTCATCGTAGGCTAGCATGCACGATCATATTAACGCGTCTGCAACTCATTTTGACCAGTGGCGAGTCTACTGTGGCCAGTTTTTCCATGCCGTCTGTACGTACGTACGTATGTACGTATGTACGTACGTACGTACGTACGTACGTATGTATGTAACTCGCATATCTCAAAAACTATTGGTCGTAGAATGTTGAGATTTGATATTTAGGATTGTTCTATGATCTAGTTGTGCACCTCCCCTTTTGGTGGCAATCGAATGGATAGTTTATGTACAGGACCGCCCAAAAGATTCGAAATACATTACGCTCTATGGGCCGAAATTCATTAAACTCGCCTAACTCAAAAGCTATTAGGCGTAGAATGTCGAAACTTCATATTTTGGATAGTTGTAACATCTAGTTGTGCACCTCCCTTTTTTGGTTCCATTCGACTGGATAGTTTATCTACAGGACTGCCCAAAACATTCGAAATACATTACACTCAATGGGCCGAAATTCATTAAACTCGCATATCTCAAAAACTGTTAGGCGTTGAATGTTGAAACTTTATATTTAGGATTGTTGTAACATCTAGTTGTGCACCTCCCCTTTCGGTTCCATTCGACTGAATAGTTTATCTACAGGACCGCCCAAAAATTCGAAATACATTACGCTCTATGGGCCGAAATTCATCAAAGCGTTTTTTTAGAGGTATTGGGATATTTCAAACGACTCAGAAGTGATATATGCTGTAAAGAGTTAGAAAATGAATTTCTTCATTAAAAAAAAAGTGTCTTTATCATTTATAGTTCTGCTACAGGAACACTCAAAAGATTTCCAATACATTACGGCCAATAGCAATTTTAGGGGCATTCATCCATTTCAAGCACAATACCGTCCTACCACATAAGTTAGGTAATGGTCCGACCACGGTCACGTGCCTCCCTCAAGAACTGTGCCAAAAGTCGCCAAGCTTGGCGACTTTTGGTGTACGTGTGTGCATATTTAACTCTCAAATCTCAAAAACTATTATGAAATTTCATATATAAGAATGTTGTAACATCTAGTTGTGCATCTCGATTTTTGGTTCCAATCTACTGGAGAGTTTATTTACAGGACCACCAAAAAGAATTTCAGTACCTTAATGTCTATGGACATCTTCATTATAATACAACTGTAGACAGTCATTGTTTGGTACATGCCCAAAATCTCGCCGTCTGTCCTCGACCTTGGCGAGTTTTGGCGAAATAATCGCCATTTGTCATCGTTCTTGGCGACTTTTGGCGAAATATCGCCAAATTTGGCGATAATCTGTCATTGTTTGGTTTATGCTTAAAATCTCGCCAAATGTCGTCGACATTGACGAGTTTCGCCGAAATATCGCCAAATTTGGCGCCAAAAATTATTTCCTATTTTGTATAACTCTAAAACTTTAACCCGTAGATTTTTTAACTTTGTATTTAGAACTATTGTAATACCTAACTGTTTTCAATATCTCTTTTGACAGCAATCGACTGAGAATTTATTTACATGGTGAGCCAAATGACTTTGAATACATTGAGGTGTATAGATGCAATCAACTCATTGAAAGTCTGTGGTCAATGACTACTTTGGCTATCCCCAAAATCTCGCTGACAAGTTTGTCGGCTTTTGGTGAAATATCGCCAAATAAAGTGTCAGAAGGAAATCTTTCAAATTGAACTCAGCTTGGCGATATCGAAATATTTGGCTAGAATTCGCTAAACCTTACTATTATTGATATTTTATCTCTTTGAAACAAATAAATGTAGAGGAAGTGCGTCGAAAATATTTTTGATCTAATGGACGTGCAAGGAAGTCATGTGTTGGACACATCAGATTTTTTTAATATATATTTGGCCCCTCACCCCTAAAATACTAACTATTTATTTTATCGTTATTTATTTTGATATCAAAACGCAACATAATTTAACATGGCAAAATATTCACATAAATAAGACATGATATCAGGCCGACAGGATTTTCGGGCCCCAGGACAGCCATTTGCCCCCCCCCTCCTCTCAAAAAAAATTTATCCAGAAGAAATTTTTAAACATTTTACAGCTAGTGCAATTTGAATTTACCGTAGGCCATACACTGTAAAAGCACTTATTTTCGCACTGTAAAAGCATCTTATTTTCGCGAATTTTTTATATGTTGAACCGAAAGCTAAAACATCACGAAAATACCTAAACATAGAACCCTTTTTGCATAAGGCATTTTAAGAAATTCCCGTTTTTCCGGAAAGTTCGTACTCCCCCCTCCCCATTTTTAACAGCTGCAAAGAAGCTGATATAAATGTAAGTGAATGAGCTGCATTCTATTAGTTGTATTACTGTTTTGCATTCGTGAAATAGTTGTGTAGTATTCAACAAATAGTTTTAAGAACGAAAGTTGTCAAGAGAGAGTTTGTAGCTGTAGTACCATCTTGAATCTATCAGACAAACAAACAAATATACGGCCCGACATTTCTAACGAACACATTTGCTATGTTTATGGAGCATGTATTCGATCTTCTGTCCAAATCTTAAGTATGGGGTCAAATGAATGTTAAACGAGTAAAATCACTAAAGTTAAATTAGATATAAATCTGATATTGTTGAAACTCATCTAAATAATACAATAATTTTGCAAGCATGCATTTTGTGTGTGTGTGTGTTTGGGGGGGGGGTAACACTCGAAATATGCATATGAACGTAATATTCATAAAAACTGTGGTGCTGACCTAAGTCTAATTAAGAATAACGGGGGTCCTAGGCTTACTATTTTTTTTAAGAGATTCTATATAGTTTAACCATGGAAAAAACATTTGTTCCTGTTTAAAATATTTTATGTAGTATTTGAGTCGTATAAAAGTATGCTCTTCGCAGACTATTTTTTATAGCATTTTAACTCTTTTGCAGGGACAAATATAATAATTGTCATAAATTGGGCTCTTAGGACAGATTAATATATATATATATATATATGTAGAGGATCGTATGCTGACCCTATGAGTTGACGAATTACTGTTATGCGTTTCTAATTAAAAGCAGGACATAACTCAATGATGAGTCGAAAGTACACACACACACATTTAATAAATCTTCTATTTACAAAGTTATACTAGAAGTCTTTTACACCACTTAGGTACGTTAACAAAATATCATCCACACAGGATTCACTTCTTTAGAAGAAACAATAAAGCAAGCCACCTAGGCATGCACGAAAAGTTCCATCATCGTTCAATATCTCCGAACGTCTCTCTCCGTCAACTTCACTCTAACTAACGGCTCCCTTCTTCCGAATTCGCCAGCCAACGAAAAACAAAACACCACGTGACCTTCCACGTCAGGGGGGGTCTCGAAGGAAGGGGTGAATGATCTCTCAGCCCTTTCAGCAGCTGCGCTCTTATGGAAACTTCGGGTTCTACAGGCTCGGCCATCTGACCTGCGGTGTCCTCACCGCCCAGGACTATAAGGATATCTGAAATAAACACTTAAAAAAAAGAAAAGAAAAATACATTATTTACAGGTCATTAGAAATATGAAAAGTTCTACAGTCTGCTCCACGGTTTCATGTGATCTGCCGCAGAACTTGTGATGTTAGGACCCTCATGACGTCCCACTTTTTCGACGTCGTATCTGTCATGTCCTTTGACCTTCGTTATTTTGTAGGGGCCAAAATATTTCAGTCGTAGCTTCAAACCAGTCCCGAACTGTGTCCTCTGGATTGCTACTAAGTCGCCTAATTTGTACTCTACTGCTCTCTTTCTTTTCTTATCATAACCTTTCTTATTTTCTTGTTGCATTTTGAGGATATTTTTTTTAGCCTCTTCCCTTAAGGAATTTCTCTCCTCCAAAAAACTTCTCTGGTATTCTTCGTTTAAGACTTCGTTAATTTTCAGGTCTTCTTTGTTCTTCATCCTAACCCCTGTCAATAATTCAAATGGGCTAGTTTTGATACTTCTGGCGGTGGTACTGTTCAAAATTCTTTGAACGGAGCTGACATATTTGTACCACTTTGTCGGGTCTTTGATTGACAATTTAGATAGCACTGGTATTAAAGTTTTATGAATCCGCTCCACCTGGCCATTTCCGCTTGGAATTCCTGTGGTTATTTGAATGTGTTTGATGCCTTCCGCTTCACAATAGTCAGCAAATTCTTTTGAGCTGAAGGCGCTTCCTCTGTCTGAAATAATTCTTTCAGGGTTCCCAAACGTCGTCTGCTGCAATTTCAGCTTCTCGAGGGCATCATGAGTACTGGTTGATTTGACTGGATACAACCAGAGAAATTTTGTGAATGCGTCCACCACACTTAAAACATGTTTGTAATTTTTGTTTGTAGATGGTAACGGTCCGATAAAGTCTATATGATAAGTACTCAAGGGTACCTCTTCTTTCGGGATAGGATTCAAGTATCCTTCACCCTTTCCTTGCTTTTTATTACATAAAATGCATTCTAAACAGTTGGTTATAACAGCTTCGACTTTCTTTCTCAGACCATTGACATGAAAATCTCGTTTGACCAGTTCTAAAGTTTTAGATGTAGCGAAATGTCCATTGCTATGAATTTTCTTAATCACTTGTAACTCCATCTCGGCCGGTACTACGAGTAACTCTCTACCAGCTTCGTATTTGTATAGCACGTTATTCTTGATGAAATAGTTATCTTCTTTTCCCAAGGCAACTAATTCCTTTAGCAATTCGCAATGTTCATCTTCTCGTTGTGCAGCTGCAATTTTATGAGTCATATCAGCCGTCAGAGGTTCTGATACTAATACTGAGACGTTTCTGCTCAGTGCGTCAGCGTGTTTCATCTGTGAACCTGGACGATGGAATACCTCATAATCAAAATCTTCCAGTAGCATTGACCACCTGGCTAATCTCGGAGACAATTCTTTTCTACTCATCGTTTTCTGGAACGCTTGACAGTCTGTCACTATTGTGAATTTGGTGCCTAACAAGTAAGGTCTGAATTTTTTCAATGCTTCGACCACCGCTAAAAGCTCTAGCTCGTAACTGGAATACTTTTCCTGCTGTTCTGAGGTCTTTTTGCTCATGTAGTGTATCGGATGCATTTTATTATCCTTCCCTAAACTGTAGTAAAAATTGCGCCGAATCCGAAAACTACTGGCGTCCGTGTGAAGTTCTAATTCCTGACCTTGTCTGTAAAGATGTAATACTGGGTCGTTCACTAATGCTTTTTTTCAGTTTCTTCGAACGCATGCTTTTGCTCTATTCCAAAACGGAACTCTTTGCTATCTCTAAGCAAGTCACTAAGGGGTTTGGCGATTTTGGCGTAGTCTTTGACGAATTTTTCGAAAATACCCTGTTAAGCCTAAAAAAACTTTGGATTTGCCTAATGTTTTTTTGGTTGTGGGGAAATTCTGAACAGCCATTATCTTCGCAGGAGATGGTTTGATCGTTTCCACGTTCTATGATGTAACCCAAGAATTCTATCTTCCGCTTAAGAAAACTGACATTTTTTTCAAGTTCAGTTCTAATCCGAATTCTGAAAGCGGTTTTTTAAAGCAAGTTGCAGTTTCTTAATCCCCTCTTCTTCGTTTTTGGATGGTATGATCAAGGTCGTCTAAGTAAAATCAGAATGACGCGGTCTTTCAGAAGGTCTTTAAAAATATGGTAAATGTACCTTTGGAAACACGCACGGGCTATTTGACAACCCGAAGGGAACTTTTAGAAATTCGTACTGCCTTTCGTGAGTCACGAAAGAGGTGTACTTTGTACTATTTTTTTTCTATGTCTACATGAAAAAAAAGCATTTTTCAAATCTAAACGTGCTGGAAGACTTCTGCGTCCTGTAACCGATCCAACACATCTTCGATAAGTGGAAGTGGGGAAATGATCCCTAACAATTTTTCTTATTTAATTTGCGGAAATCGACACACAATCGCGAACTGCCCGTCTTTTTTCTTAATTAAGACTATGGGTGCTGCAAAAGTCCAGAAACAACTTGGCTGAATAATTTTTTTTCCTCGAGCCAATCCTGAATTTGGTTTTTCTACAATTATTTGTTTCATTATACGGCAATCTACGGGGACGCTGAACAAATAGGAATTTCGTCTGTCAGAATTATACTCATTTTTAACGTCCGTACTTTTTAGTTTTTTTGTGGTTTTGTAAACTCTTAACAATGTTTATCACTTCTCCTCTCAAACGTGGATTAATTATGTGACTAACATCAATAATCTCTTTCCGGGGGTGTTTCCACGAAACAAGGCCAAAAAAGTCAGTTTGTATAGGAAGTTCATCTGGTACTCTCTCACATGCTTCAAAAGATT
Source organism: Cheiracanthium punctorium (assembly GCA_038373885.1). Taxonomy (NCBI): domain Eukaryota; kingdom Metazoa; phylum Arthropoda; class Arachnida; order Araneae; family Cheiracanthiidae; genus Cheiracanthium; species Cheiracanthium punctorium. The sequence continues at coordinate 14,692 of JAWZYV010016598.1, read as the reverse complement.
CAGCATTTTGGGAGCATGCAAACGAATGGGGAAATATTCAAAACATTGATCAGTCTCGATCTTTGACATTTGCAACCCGAAGGACTGTTGTTTTACAAGTAACCGGAAGTACATCTGGTTCGAAATTAGGTGTCGAATAAAGGTATTTGCCTAAATTAGTAACTCGTTTGGTAGGATAGACTACGTCAATCATGACTGCACTTTTTTTACGTTGACATTCCCTTGCAACAAAATTAAATTCTAGTTTCGATATTACATCCATTCCAATGACCGCACTAAAGCGCATATGCTTCATAACATAAACATTAGTATATATACTGTAACAACTGTCAATCACTATTTTAGAATTAAAGAAAACCAATGGGTGAAAACTCTTTCAGAATCGATACCACACAAATGAATATCTGTACTGGATAAAAATAGGAGATCCCATCTTTTCATAAAATATTCTGGTCAATCAAAGTTACTTCGGAACCAGTATCAATTAAACGCTTTCACATCAAAATTAAAAAATTTTTAACATATTTCTCAATTTTATTACCAGATGATTCCACAGTTTTTGTTCTCTACCTCCGATTCAGCTTTATTTCTATAACGATACTTTGCTCGATCATACCTTTCAGATCTGGATCTATTTTTACTTTCTGTTTTTGCCTGGCTCTTCTACAACCATTTGATTAACAATTTTTCGTTTACCTTCACCTGTACGATCAAAAATTATCGTTCCTGAAACCTATATTTACATTCTGCAATTTTGTGTGAATAACTATTACAAGCATAAACATTTTTTTCCTAGTAGCTCCAAAAATTTCTATTATCTTTCCCTGGCACGGGGCTAGAAAAACGTATCATTTTTCTCTATTCACTATTTTTAGGAAATGTTTTATTAGATAAAAACACGAGCTGATTCATATTCTTCTAACTTTTCCCACTATTTTTCTCCCTAGTGTTTCCCACTTATGCCAGTTATCTATAAAATGTTTCTTTAACCTCTTGTGGGCACTCTTCTTTTAATCTGGTCAGAAAACTATCAGTTCACAAAGACCAGTGAAAATCTTTAACATTAAACGCCATGAATCCATTCTTCAAAATAATGGTTTAAGTTCGAAAGCGAATTCTCGCCAAGAACAAGAACTTTCTTTTTTTATGAAAAAATAACTTTTGTTCTAAACTGTTCTGCAGTTAATTTAAATCTTTTTCAGCAATACTGCTTTAATGTGATTCATAATCATTTGAAAACATTTTCAGGTTTCTCGAGTTATGATTTTGCGCGATGTCTAGGGGTAAAAAATCCGAATAAGTGCGTGACCCCAATCATCTTTTTTTAATTTCGACCTCTTGTGGCTTGGCCTCTCAAAGAGAGCGAGATACGTGCTAATGTCTGCTTTTTGGATCCTTCGAATCGAAAACTTTTTGATTATTTTTGTAAGATCTATTTTGTTTTTGGATTACAAAAGGTTTCTGTAACTGTTTACCCTTCTCATAATTTTTTTGATTTTTAATTGTTTCCAATTGGAAATTCCACGTTCTAATTTCTCCTGTTCTAATTTTTTCCCCGCGCAATCTTTTTCTTCGCTTTTCGCGGTTCTGCCGCAATGTTACTGAGAAACAGATTTTTGTGAATTCTTCATCATACTTCGCATCACTAATAATAATATGTTTCATTTTAGCAATAGTTGGGTTTATCGGGGATCTTTAAATCCAGTTCACGCATTAATTTAATAATATCCTCTTTTTCTATGTTTTTCCGATGTAAGACATGTTTTACTGATACAAAAAATTGAGTACTTTACAGTTTGTAGTCTTCGGCGATCAGACTCGCCCTGGTAATCCACCACTGATATGTGAGCACACACAACACTTTCCTTGAAGCACAAATACTTTAAACAAAATATCAGTTTCAATATTCCCATATTATTCTTCACATTTATCCAATTCTATTCTTTTTCAATTTAATCAGGTTCTATGGAATCTAATTCTTATTCTGTCCCGGCGAAAAAATTACGAAAAAACTAGAGGGTTTTTCGATATCCCGGTCGAGCCCCCAGAATTTGTAGAGGATCGTATGCTGAACCCTATGAGTTGACGAATTACTGTTATTGCGTTTTCTAATTAAAAAGCAGGAACATAACTCAATGATGAGTCGAAAGTACACCACACACACATTTAATAAATCTTCTATTTACAAAGTTTATACTAGAAGTCTTTTAACACCACTTAGGTACGTTAACAAAATATCATCCACACAGGATTTCACTTCTTTAGAAGAAACAATAAAGCAAGCCCACCTAGGCATGCACGAAAAGTTCCATCATCGTTCAATATCTCCGAACGTCTCTCTCCCGTCAACTTCACTCTAACTAACGGCTCCCTTCTTCCGAATTCGCCAGCCAACGAAAAACAAAAACACCACGTGACCCTTCCCACGTCAGGGGGGGGTCTCGAAGGAAGGGGTGAATGATCTCTCAGCCCCTTTCAGCAGCTGCGCTCTTATGGAAACTTCGGGTTCTACATATATATATATATATACAGTAAGGCACCGTTTATTTTTTTTTTCTCATTTATACATCATTTTTCATGAAGTCCCCGATTCATTCCTATTTATTTTAATGCAAAAAATGCTTCGTGTATACGGACGCACAATATCGGTTTATACGCAGTTTTTAAATTTTCCTTAGTTTCGAAAAATTTTGTCTCTGTGTTTTATGTTTACTCCTTTAGGGAGAAAATTGTGGAGAGTTGTACATTTAAACAACCTTCTTGTAAAAGACGCAGTTGACATTTTTAAAAAATGTTTTACAACTCACTTTGCCTATCAGAAAAACGTTGGGAAAAAGACTTTTCATGAACTGAAATTCAATCCGTAATGCTGTAACTAATAATTAATGACAATCAGCAAATCGGGGCGACTATGGATGGTTTCATTAAATTCAATGTCTGTGCAAACAAAAAATTGCATCATGGTAATTCAATGTATATTGCATGAATCTTAAATGTATGCAGTATTAGGTATTGCCCAATAAATGTAGGATTTGTTTTCACTTTCAAGAGAATTTTTTTATTTTACTTTATTTTTTTTAAACTTAGTTTTTTACCCGAAAAACACAATATCTAAACATGAAACAAATTTACTATTACCTTAAAAAAACATACAATTATTATATTTACATAAATTTTGCATTAGCAGCGTTGTTTAAACGTGTAATAATAAAAGTTGTTTTATTAATATTTTCATTTATACGTCGTTTTTAGATTGGCGAATCCCGACTGGTCATTAAAAGCCTTGAATACTCCCAAACAGCTTCCCAAAAAACATGTCTTTGCAAGGGCCAAGGGCTTTGCTTTTTGTGTTTCCCCCCCTTTCACAAAGCCCGGGACGTGAGAAATGGACTGGCTACGTAATAAGGGACCATATCTAAGGTTCAGGTCTGAAATTCTTCTAGATTTCGGTACCGTACGGAGGCAATCAATCATTTTAATGTTTCTTCTTCCCTTGCATTGTATTTCTCCCCCTTTAGGTTTTACTGGGATGCTGTGTGAGGGAAAACACCGTGTGAGGGAAACTCCCTATCTTTCCCTCCGGCTAATCCCGCTTTGCGCCCATTTTTCTGTGTAGTGGAGTATCGAGTAAGCACGCTGATCGCTTTCAAAGAATTTTGCCCGAGGTTCAAAATCCTGAGAAACATTTTTTAAAACATTTCCTGGCGTAGAGCATCTGCTTATTTAATTTGCACAAAAAAAAAAAAAAAAAAAAAAAAAAAAAAAAATGAATGGATATTATTGGAAATTCTATAGCTATGTCGAAGCCATAGACGAAAAGTAAATTTGGACAAGGAAGAGGAAAAACGTGCGATGGGCTGAAAATATTTCGACGCCGTCGTCAAAGAAGCGGACTTAGTTGGGAAAAGCTCATTTGAGAGAAGTGCGTGAATTGTTTTCTTAGACGCCTCTCTCGGCATGCTCTTTCGCAGACAGGAAACACAGCTGTCAGAATCGCCCGAATTCTGTTACAGGGAAGGAAACCCGGTGGAGTGGATTTTTCGTTTTGATGAAGCATATCGACGGTCGATAATGCCTCCTTCAAACAATGTTTCCTGGACTGGGTCTTGACGCCGTTTACGCGTCCACAGACGTCACCATGTGCGACCACATCAACGACCAGTCGATAAAGCAGCGCTATTGACTGTGACGAATGCAGGGGATAATGGGACCTTCTATATATTTATGAGTGCTCTGATTAAACTAGGCTTTTGGAATGGGCCAAAAGACATTCGAATACTTGAGGATTCGCGGCAACTCCATGAATGTCGGTAAGTGACGTGATTTTCTTTTTCTTCTTCTCGTTCCCGCCCAATTTCCTCCTCTTTCAAAAAATAAAATAAAATAAAAATAAATCATTCCAAAAACGCACATAGATTATAAAACACTTTCCAACACAAAAATATTACTGCGGTGTATTTTCCTTAACCTTTTACATTCGAATGTTCCTATTTTGGAACATCATGTTTAATATTTTTTTTTCAAACTAAACTGTTGTATCTAAAAAATACTGCTTATTACTGAAAATGTGATTGATTTTTTGATATATTACTTATTTTTCAAACGTAAAATTTTCTAAAAATCGACCTTTTTTTTACAATTTTCACAGTACACAAGAAAAAAAAAATCTATAAAATTCCCCAAAATTCAAATTCATCCAAAAACTCCTCTATGGTATTACCAAAGGATAAATTCAAAGAGATAATAAAAGAAATTCAAGTAATAGCAAAATATCTTTTCTCAATCTTGCACCAAAATGCAATGTTCCAAAAAAATAACATTGGCATGTAACGATATACGAAATCAGGGATATCACATGTATGTGTTGCTTTATTAGATTTTAATACATTCGGTCAGTGCTTATATCTGCTAAACATGAGTCTGTCAAAGGCATTAACGGTATGTTACTTATTTTTGAAGGGTGAAGGGACTGGAGGGGAGTTATCTTATCTTTCACCCCTTAACTGGTCAGTTAGTGCTGCATTCCTCTGCTTTGAGCTCAGATAGCTGTTTTATTTTCTTCTTTAGCAATGAACGTGCATGCTTCAGAAGGCTTTATTTATTTATTTTAAGTCCTTTTTACGTAGATGGAACACGTGGGAGAGAGTGGCATCAAGTTACGTGTTTGATTTTCTTTCTGCGCTCTCTAATTTTTAGAGACCATTTCAAATATTTACAAACATGACTGTTTACAAAAAGTGGTAGTATTCCATACATGTTGGCAACTGTGATATAGCATTTCGATGGAGCGTTTAACTTTGTAAAAGCAATTTATATATATATATATATATATATATTAATCCATTCCTTAAATTATATTAGTTACACATAGATGAAGCAGGGATGCAGAAAGAAAAATATATCATTGGGGGGAAGGGGCACATGGAAGTGGAAAATAGAAACTGGTGAAAAACTAATGTAGGAAGGTAAAAAGCACAATTACTCATAAAAAGTCTTTTTTTCTTTAGTCCTTTCTTTTTTCTCTCCTCCCCCCCCCTCCCCCTCCGTTTCCCCACTACCAAAAAAAACGGGAACTCAGGGTGAGGGTGGGCATAATTTTCTAATCTGCCAATTAAAACTAAACTATTTAACAGCTAAAACAATACTTCACTGTCAAAAATCTTTATTCACTAATTACCAAGGCAGCCAAAGGAAATACGCTTTTAAGGAAAGTGAACAAAATAATACACACGAACAGAACAAACGCAGGAATTAAGATAATGTCTTGAAAATAAATAAACAATAAGCTTTGTAATTACTCACGGGACCACCTTTAAAGAAGGTATACGTGATTTACGTAGCATACGAAGCAGTAGCGTAGCCAGGGGGTGGGCTGAGTATCAAATTTTAAGCTTAAGTTCAATGGTAAGCTAAATATCAAATTGTAATCTAATTAAAGGGTCCCATTTCGGGGGGGGGGCTGCAGCCCCCTCTCTGGCTACGCCCCTGATACGAAGCATACGTACCACCATCCTACGGACAGTAGAGCAATACAAGTACAAGTTACTTCATCAGTAATTAATAAGGTATACGCTTATTGGTTATTGATGAAGAAAGCATTCTTTTGATGCTTTCGAAATGCGTATACCTTTTTTGAAAGTCTTATGGGTAATAACTAAGTTTATTGTTTGATTTTATTCTAGTACTTTTGAGTGCTTTTTATTAATAGTGTCATGTTCAATAAAGCTGTGTGCTGTAAATGTCGATTCTTTCATGGGCGCCGCCAGAATTTTTTGCAAGGGTGGGCAAAATGTTGAATGCAAATCGTTATGTTTTGCAAGGGTGGGCAAAATAAGTTATTTTAAGGTTAATGATTTTAACCATTATTCCTCATACTTAAGTAAAATAAATGGTTTGCTTAGGGACATTTAAAAAAAAAGAAAAAGAAAAAGGAAGACCCGATTTAAGATTTTTATATGTATTCATAGTGTGAGATTTCCTTATGCAATTGCCCATGGATTCTTTACACCATGGAACCGCTTTAAAAAGAGCTCCACTGGAATCAGGGGCGGCTCCACACGGCAACCAAGGTATAGGTAAGCATCGCATTGGGGCGCCTTTTCGAAATCAAAAGCTGGAAAAAAGTATAAAAAGGGGCACCTTTTCACGTTTCCAGGGGGCGACATGCACTGTAGGGCTGCCCCTGACTGGAATGCTGTTCAAGAGTTTAATTTCAAATGCAAGACCTGTTAAGTTAGCTTTCCTCTCGTGCAACACGGATGAACAAAATGGAGTTAAGATTCTTGAAAGAGTGCAACATGACACCCTCGTAGGCTGCTGTAGATGCCCCTATTGACAAGGCAGAAGCAAGCAAAAAAAAACAATACATAGAGGGAAATGCATGTATCTCTGTAATAGAATATAAATCAGGGTTGGGCGGTATTTACCGTCTGATGGTATTTACCGGTTTTTACTACGGTTTTTACCGTCTTTGGAAAAACATGTTTTTACCAGGGTTTTTACCACCTTTGGAAAAACTTATTAGTTTGACTATTTTTTGTCACTTTTTTGAAGATTTATCTCTCCACCAATGGCTGAGAGGTTCTGCTCTCGAAACTGGATGGTGGGAGGTGCCAGGTTCATACCCCGGTCCTGCCGTTGATCTAGCTGTTTCCGTGTGTTTGGGTTTTTTTTTTTTCAGAAACTGCGCATAAATACTGGCTAGGATCCTTTAGAAATAGGAAGGTATTCCCCTATAGGACTGGGACCCTAGTGCAGTCAATCGGCCTTAATCCACAAGCAAACAATGAAGATTTATCTGCTATTTTTTCATTTTCTCAGGGATAAAAGTTCAGGACATTTAATATCACTATTTCCATTTCCATATAACAATATTCACCTAATTCAGTGTCTGATTTGGTAAGTAAAAGAATGCTATATGAAAATAGTTCATTTTGAGGAATATAATAAACACAGAAAACTTTCATCCATGTTTTCATCTTACAAGAATTCAAATTTATAGATAATGTACATTTATCATTATGAAACTTATTAAAACTATTATTATGAGAAGGCACATTACAATATTTATTACAATTATGTAATGCAGGCTAGTTAAATAATTTTTACTTAAAGGACTTGTAAATATACTTTTATTACACTGAACTTATCTTAACCATTTTAACGAAAACCAAATGCTTACAAATATTACTTATTACATAATGTAGTTTGCACAATCACATAATGTAGTTTACATCATCAGTATGTCCTGATGATGATATATCCACATCAATTACATGAAAATACAGTTTTATAAATAGCATTAATATACAGTTTATGACTCAGGGAGTTTTTTGTATCATTAGGTTTTTACCCCTTTTTCCCAGGTTTTTACCGGTAAAAACCTAGTTTTTACTATGTCCTGGTAAAAACCAGTTTTTACCGGTAAAAAGCCAACCCTGATATAAATGCTGCCATTTCATACATTGTGGCTAGGAGTTTCTGTTCTATTTTCTATCGCAAGGAACAATTAACAGTTACCGTAATGCATTTCGAGGCAACCCTGATTTTGAACAACCGAAATGGTATTCAATTTATATTCCGATTCCGATAGAGACCATGATACGGCCGCTTGTAGGGTCTATAAGCAGGTGGGCCCAGCACTCGTAGGCCCACCCGTAGCTACGGGCCTGGTTAAATAATTATTAACTGTTTACTTGAAAAATACTTAAAACAGTAAAAACATTTTTGCGTAACAATAAATGCAATCAAAAATGAAAACAAAAGCATGTATCTGCAGATATTTATCAGTGGTTTTCTTCGACTCTGTAAACTTTTTTTTCAGTGCTACACACACTTTATTTGTTTCTAAGTGATTTATTTGCCAGGAGAGGACATCACTGAATGTGTCGTTTAGAGCTACGTATGGTTTCCTCGGAGTTTTCCTGCCACAATATTTATCCTCATCAGAAGGTGGGGGGGGGCTTCTGAATATTGACAAACCTCGGAAACTGCTAGCAACCACCGAGAGGACTTTCGGAACCACGGATTGAACGTGCACGTACACCGCACGTACAAGGTGGTCTTTATCGGTTCGCTGGTATCTAACTCGCAATTTTCCGGTTACGACGAGTCCAACGCTTTAATCACTGGGGTACCACGGCCCTACTTGCTACTAAACGTAATGATCAGGTACTTTTTAAAAGCCATTTAAAACGCTGAATTTTATGAGAAAAAGACAGAAGAAAAAAAGAACAGCCGTAAAGCACAGGCCAGAACCTTAACGCTTCTGCCATCTACCATATTAAGGTTTTTATCCAATTGTGCTTCCCATACAGATCTAATTTGCAAGTTTACTTTAAGAAGTTCTTTCTTATAACTAACCAATCAATACAAGGGCGTAGCCAGGATTTTCATTGGAGGGCATTCACGGCTGATGCACCATGCATCAGCCGTGCTCCGCGCGTGGTTTCCGTACCTGAAATTGATCTAAACTATTTCCAGTACGGAGACCACCGGAAATAGTTCTGTACTATTTCCGGTAATGAACTAGATAATTCACCAAGAACTATACAGTTCATGACGAACTACATAGTTCAATATGAACTATATAGTTCATCCCAAATTGCATAATTCATAATGAACTATCTAGTTCATTGAACTATTTAGTTTTTTGAACTACTTAGTTCATTTTGAACTAAGATCGTTTTGAACTAAGATAGTTCATTTGAACTACTTAGTTCACTTTGAACTACTTAGTTCATTTTGAACTCCCTAGTTCATTTTGAACTAGATAGTTCATTACGAACTACGTAGTTCATGTAGTTCATGTTTAAATCTCCATAGTTCATATGAACTATTTCGAAGAACTAGTTCATGGCGTGAACTAGTTCGTTCAGAACTAGTTCACTAAAATGAACTAGATTGCCCATCACTAATTACGAACCAATCCGAAACATTATTCTTCAAAAGAGTCCACAACAATAGATGGAGTATTTTGAAATCAAAGTATGAGAACAGACTTTACATGAGTGCCTACAGCTTTCACTTCCTTTATATGTAGGGATGGACGCGAGACGAAAAATAAGCGTCTCGCAAAATAGCCTAAAAGCTTGTCTCGTCTCGCAAAAATCCCTATAGCGTAATGTTAAAAATGTGTGTCTCGTCTCGAAAAAAATCTGTAAATCTCTGACTCGTCTCGCAAAAAAGTCGTCTCGCGTCCATCCCTATTTATATGGGAGAATTGAGTCATAAAAATAACTGGACCCAGCAAGCACTCTGGTGCGTAAATGAAATCTGAAAGAAATTTACATTTTTTTACAATTTTAATTTTTTCTTATTTTTGCTCTTTTCCCAGGAAAGATCTTGAGCGAGTGGGTCTGAATCTGCGCAGCATCGACGAGAGTGAGGTGTGGCGGGAACTCCAGGAGAACCACGGAAGGATGCTCGGGGAGAGCGGCAGGGGATTTCGGCGCATACCCCTCATCATCCTGTTCCTCACGCAGGCCGTCCTGGGATACAACAACATGGTCGTGAGGCAGTTCATGGAAGTTCTGCCCGATCCCGTCGTGTCCGAGGACGAAGTTCGGGAGTTCGTCCTCTTCCTGCTGAGGGACCGGAAAGACGCCGCTCAGCAACGAGTCGTCGACCGCGTCATCAGAGGCATGGTCGAATACTACGGCAGGCGCCCTTACGAGCCGAGAAGTCTGGCGCACTACTGCCGATGCGCAGCGAGGAGGGCTCTCGTGGAGAACAAGCGCAGTACATTACCCGACCTTGTGGAGCAGCTGCCGATTCCGAATACATTGAAATACTTTCTCCTGGGTGCTGAGGAATATCTAGATCCATTATTTAAAAAAGAAGAGCGAATAGAGTGATTATGTTAAAAAAAACAGCTGTTCCTTTTATATTGGGTGTTTGATCTCTTATTTCTCTCATATTTTGGAATTCAATTCCGTGCGTAAGGTGGTTAGTGTGTCAATTTACTGGAGCGATAAATTGTTTTCTATCGTCCACGAAACTAAGTACATACAGCATGGGCGCCCATAGGAATTTTTCTAGGGGGGGGGGCAAACTCCAAAAAATTTTTCTAGAGGGGGGCAAATTTCAAACTTTTAACAAATTTAGTTATGTTTTTGCCATTTGTATACATCATGAGACATTAACCTAAAACTCTGGGGGGGGGGGCAAGTGCCCTACCTTGCCCCCCCCCCTTATGGGCGCCCATGATATACAGCATATATGCTGGCAGCGACGCTACATTTCGTCACATTGCAAAGTAACATTGCAGTGTAATTAATAATTAGTCACAATGTTGTTCGTCAGTTTGTGACGAACACCTGTCTCTCACAGTAACGTTGTACTGCAGAGACGTCCATATAGGTCCGCGATGGTCACTACGCCATCTGACGTCTCAAAAACAATTCCAGGAAAGCTATTTGTCCGTCGTTACAGCCTTTTGTGGCTTACACATATCGTCAAATGACGTCACATTGTGACCAAGTATGCACATAATTGCGATGTCACAGTGCTATGCTTCCAAAATCATCCACTTGGAACAACATTTCATTTGCTGATTTATTTTAACAACTAGATACCTACCAGATATCCACAGTTTTTATATAAAGTAGTTAAACTTATTTAAACTATCTGATCTAATTATTTTTTTATTTGACTTATAATCTGACTTTTTAATCTGATTAAAAACTCTGATCTAAATAAAAGAAATCAGATTTTAATTTTAAAAAACCCGATTAATTTGACCCTTCAAAAAATTCTTTCTATGCAAAGCAGATCTTTCACAAATCTGTGTTTTTTACACAATTAATTTCTCGCAAATCATAGTTATATAAATCCAAATACGTAAAAAAACGTTAATGTTTTTAGTTATAAAAATCTGTAGATGTTTATTTACATGCATGCATGTATAGTTTTTAAATTCAAATTTGTAAAATTGCATATTTTTCCTAAATTAATAGAGGACCCTATTTTCACAAAACAGAAACCAGGGATCCGTAACTTAACGTATACGCTCTGTTACACAATAAGAAATTTCGTTCACAATAAGACCCGTTCACAATAAGACCCGTTCACAATAAGAAATTTCGAAAATTGAATATGGAGATGCGACGCAACTAACCAGTTGAAAATAAATGCGTTTTCAGCAGTTATAAAAAAACAATGCATGCAAGTTTAAAAAAAATAATAAAAGTAATCTCTAGTATTACATTTCGTCATCTGGCCAAATTTTAGCAAAGGTGTTGGCTTGAGTCATTTTATTTTAATTTTTCTTTCCGTAATGAAAAATGATAAAAATAAAGAAACTCTTAAGAAAATGGGATTCACTAACCGAACATAACAAACCAAGGAAGAATTCGGAAAGATAACCGAAAAGAAAATGATAAAAAATGGTCCGTCCGCACGCTGAAAATGTGCGAACGGAATGATAACAGCAGCGCCTTACCTCTCCCGCAGTTCTATCTTCTTCTGTTCTCAAAGAGCTGTCCAGTAGGGCGTTTCTCCGAGAGCACGTGCGATCGAGGAAAGAGCCGAGGTTTAGTGCTGCAGTAATTTACCATACAGTACGTTCGCTATGATAAGCTAAGCCTATTTAATAACAGTGTGTGTGGGGAGGGGAGGGAGAAAAGAAAAACTCATGTTTTAAATTCATAAAAATCTAGAAGCGTCAGGGGCGTAGCCATGGGGGGGGGGGTTAGGGGGGTCATAACCCCCTAACCCTCTTTACCCCCTATTCTTCACTCCCTTATCACACACATGTATGCATATATGTGAGTTGCAGTAGTCGTAACTCCACCCCCCCACACACACACACCATGAAAAACTTCTGGCTACGCCCCTGAGAAGCGTATTTAATATTTTTTAAAACTAAATTTGATACTGTGTTTAGTTTTTCCTTCAAGAATTCACATGCCCATGTGCTCAAACAGACGATCCGCCATTGCGTCACCTATGAACCCGTACTTCTACACCGGTACCTATCAACCTATACATACATACTTCTGGGGTATTCTCTAGTACTGTAATTCAACAGATGTGTTTTCCTTTTACCAACGGACCCCCTTTCATTTCACCTAGTAATTTCGAAAACTTGTAATCTCGAAAATTTTCGACTTCAAAGTATCGGGGGGGGAACTGATATCATGACGAGAAACATTCAAGAGAAACTGGCGTTTAAAACAGGAGATAGTTTAAACTTGAATAAAAACGTGAAATAACACGTAAAAGGTTTAGCGCTCTGGACACGTGTTTTGGGAAAAAAATTTCGTCCTTGATAAGCAGTAGTCCACACTATTAATGAAGGATGAGAAAGACTGGGAGGGGGGGGTTATACTGAAAAAGGAAAACAGAAAACAAAAGCGAAAAGCGAGTTAGCCATCGGAAAAAGGAAAATACCGACAAACCTGATAGAACATTATAATAGTACATAAAAATTAAAACAAAATTATCTATCGCCCTCTTCTTTTATTTTCTCTGGTTTCTAGCTTTTTCCTTCTTCCGATTGGCAACTCGCTCTTCGTTTTTTTTTTTCTGTTTACTTTATCAGTCTTAGCAAATAAATCCTTCGGCCATGAATTTTGAGCACATGAAAGTTCAATGTGCGTGAAGACATGCTGCACTCTCTGTAAGTATCTTAAATATGCAGTAGTATAACATTTAGCTAGTTATCAAACTAGTTAAATACTTTTCTAATGATAGGACGAGAGGCTATAATGGAGCAAAATGAGAAATTTGTTTGAAGTACACTTTGTAATGTACACTTTGTAATGTCCTATTATTTGTTTATTTGATAGGAGAGGACAGCTCGCGTCACTGAATGTGTCGCTTAGAGCTACATATACGTCCTTCCCGTAATTTCCCGCCACAGTTTGGAACCTCATCAGAAGGTGGGGGACTTCTGAATATCGGCACCCCTCGGAAACGGCTAGCGACCGCCGAGGGGACTTTCGGAACCACGGATTTAACGTGCACGGTGGTCTTTAGTTGTACGCCGGTATCGAACCCGCAACCTTCCGGTGACGTGTCCAACGCCTTAACTACTGGGCTACCACGGCCCCAATACATAAGTTGACCATACGTGCCGTTTTGAACGGGACAGTCCCGTTTTTAGGTGGCTTGTCCCGTTGTCCCCAAGCACAGCTATGGGACACCGTAATGTCCCGTTTTTGGAAAATGTCCCCTGCCATGTCCCGTTTCTAGAAAGAGAGCAACCCACGGTAACGATTTCAATAAAGGCCGCTAAAATTGTAAAATCATCCAACGGCAGTGCCTGTAAAAAAAAAAAAAAAAACTGACCTCCCTCCCTACCCTCTCGAGATGCAAAGAAAGCGCCGAGGGGATGTATTGTTTTTGTGTTTGTTCTTTTAATGCTTTTTTTGTCAACTATTTCAATTGATTTAATTTTTATTTCTTTTTTTTTTAAAGACATGTTCCTCTTTTGCTTATTCCTCCCCCTTCCCCCAATCTTCACTTTATTTTCCCTTTTCACGCTGGTTTTCTAAGAATTTTTTTTCCTTCAGAATGAGAACTTCTAATTTTCTGTGTGTCCTTTTGTTGACATTTCTCACTTTCCTGCCTTGCGTCGGAGGGTGTTTTTAAAGTCGAAGAAGGGCTTATTCCTTGTACCACCCGAAACGTAAGTCTCGCACTATTTTTTATAGTATATGTGTAACTTAGCAAAGTTTTTTTTTTAATTTTATTTTGATTTTAACATCAACACAAGCTTTTTTGCGAGTTTCCTTAACAACTAAAAGATACCCAGACCGGAAATTCAGTCTCCCTACACTATTACAGTAAATGTCCTGTTTTCAGGAAGAAAATAAATAACACTATTGCCAAAAAAGTAGTAGATGTCCCGTTTTGAAGGAAAAAATAAATGGTCACGTTATCTCTACAGTCCTATTGTACGAAACCTTTCGAAGCAATTTCTTTGTACGTGAATGTGTAGTGTTGTGGGATTACGGCCCATTATCTACACGTGGGATCTAGGCCAATGAATGGGGTGCCCTCTGTGGGAGTCTTTCTAAGGGTCCGAACCCAGAAAAAAATTTCGGGGAGGGTCCAAAAATTTCGGAGAAGGACCAAACGGTGAAAATTGCGAATTTTCCACACGAATAAGACTTTATCATTACTGAAAATTTTAAATTTCTGGGGGGGGACCGGACACCCTGGTCCACCCCCTGGGTACAGCCTAATC
>JAWZYV010016597.1:0-32822 GCA_038373885.1 Cheiracanthium punctorium | reverse complement strand
TCTCTTAAATATAGCTTCAATAAATGTAACTATATAATATAAACGAAGTTTCTTCATATATTAATTTATATATACACCAATTCTGAAAGCAAGTCTTAATTTAATGCTTATCGTTTTACTTATGAAAGCAATTTGAAAAGAGGGCGAAATTTTACTAATTCATAATCATAAATTCAATTATTTCCATTCAAAAACAATTAAAGTTTATGACATTTATAAATCATTGAAGTATTTGTGTGTTCTATTCTACGTATTTAAAAAAAAAAAATCTTACACAAAAGAATGTATTTTAATGTTAATAGCTATCAACATAAATCAGTTATGGAGCTATATTTTTAAAAAATATATTAAAAGTTGCTTATTTTTATACTTTATAATTTTCTTTCCCTTTTTCTAATGCATTGTGCCCTGTGTGAATAACCAAACCAGGCTTTAACTTTTAAATTTATTTTATTTTGTTTTCTTTTTTAAGTTCCATTGCATGTAAATTCAATGTTTATATTCAATGAAAATTTAACCGAGTATTTTTTTAATAAAACACTTTTGAAAACACTTGAAAACTTGATTTTGAAAACACTTTTACAAATTATTACTTATCATCTATATTCAGTTTGTTTCTGTATTTTCCCATTTTTATTGTACACTCAAGTCAAATTATCCTTCAGAAGGTTTTCTGTACTTACTTTCAGTTCTAACTTTTTTGTATGGATGGTTAAAATTTTTGCTAGTGAAGAAGAGTTGACCTTTTCTGTCACCCAAAATGATCGTTCTGTGGTTTTTTTTATTTTTGTGTATTATTTTACAAAGTTCTTAATTAATGTTAACCTTTAAACTACAGTTTTTAGTGTTATTCTTTCCACTTATAAGTGACATTTGGTTTTTACATACTGTAAATTAGTTTGAATGCAGTACTGTTCAATATAGTTGAAAAGGCCATGAGACAAATAAATGTATGAGGTGCAAATTGAGATTTATCAGAATTTATCAAATGATAGAAAACAACTCTGTGACTCATAACCTTATAGCCTTTATTAGAAAAAACTAGAAACTAGTCGAGTCCCAATAATCCAAGCTGGTTGGGACTGTCAGCAACTTGAATTACTGAAAACTTGGAATATGCAGACTATATAATACAATCAAAAGAAAAATTCAGTTTTATATGTGTATGTACAGAGAGAGATGAACTAGCAAACAAATTACGAGCACAGATTTGTAGATATAAAAATATATTTTTTAAACAATGTCGCACTTTCATCAATTAATGTTCGAAAAATGAATCTAAAGTTGTTAAATTTAAAAAAAAAAAAAAAAACAAACTTGCAGCTGGAGACAGGCCAGTGTCAAATTTTAATTACTTAATAGAGGGAAAATGTTAATTCTTTTTCCAATGACAGATAGTGCTATGCAACTTTTTATTACTTTTTTTTTAAGTTTTAACTCAGATTAACAGGACTTGGATTTATGGGACTGTGCTGTATTTCTACTGCGAATGTAAGATCAAAATGTTAAGAGTGGCCGGGTTTTCAAAATTAGATGTAAGGCAAGCATGTCACAGTTTAGGCTAAGCTCAAAATCTCTTTAACAAACCTAATTCCCTAAGATTCACCCTAAATTTGGGGAGTGGGTTGTTTAAATGACCCTTTTTGGGTCACCAAATTTTCCTTCCCGTTTTCTTGATTTAGGGAGTTTTCAAAATTATCTTTAACCCTTTGAGGCGCAACCCTTTCCCAATGCTGAAAAAAAGGCAGCCGTTGCCATTGCTCGACTTAACTACCAGCAAGGTGGCGGATGATCGAAACGTCCATCCCGTGCTGCAGATCTAGAGACCCTTTTTTGACGACAACTGGCTGTACGTGGACACAGCCAGCTGTTGTCAAAAAAGGGTCTCTAGATCTGCAGCACGCGATGAACGTTTCGATTGTCCGCCATCTTGCTGGTAGTTAAGTCGAGCGATGGCAACGGCTGCCTGTTTTTCAGCATTGGGCTATCTATCCAGCTGTTCTCGCATTCTTCCATTTTTCAGCAGATGTCAGTGCTGTTTAAAAATAATCGTGACAATTCTTTTATGAGAAATGACGTGCTAAAAAGTAAAGGATTCTCGTGAAGCTATGTCACCTGTAACTATTTTTATAGAAATCGAATCTATTCTTTGTGACTGGCAGCAGTCAAAACGTCAGAGTTGGGTGTTCGCAGAGCAGGAATATTGCGCATTAAAGGGTTAACCATGAACAGTCAAGTAAGGTAGCGCATCACATGCTAGTCACGTTTCAGCTTCAATCCCCGTTACAGTAGAAACGTGTGTGAGCGGACGGGCATTTGACCAATTACTTAGTTAAAAGTTTGCATTATTCAATTTCAGGATTTTTCACTTTTACTCACAATCAGGTCTGCTTTATCATTGAACCTAAAACCTTTAGCTAAAATGTATAAGTACATGGAATAGTATCCCGTATAGAATATGATCAAATTGCTCATAAAATCCTCTACATTTATTGATATCTCTTGCTATGTTTCATTTACTTATGTGATCTTAATTTTAAAATAAATTATAGTTTCAAAAAAGTAAAGAAGCATGCTTTAAAGCAATTCAAACTAAAAAGCTAAAAATATTCTTTAAATACACAGATTTTGTTCAGTAGTGGTATGATGTTAAATAATTCAGTAAAATTTAACATTTTGAATTGTTTAAAACAAGAATAAAGTGATTAAGAAAAAAATAACTTTAATGTTAGAAAAAGCATGGGGTGCTTTGTATCAGTCAGTTTTAATTTAACTTTTTAAAATTTATTTCAAGTCATTCATAATGACTGTCACTATGAAAATGTAAGCAAAATGCAACCCACACTTTTTCTAATATTAAAGTTATTTTTTCCTCAATCACTTTACTCCTATTTTAAATTTTATTCAAAATATTAAATTTTACCGAATTGTGGGACATCGTAATGCTGAACAATGTCACTGCATTTAAAGAATACTTTTTACTTTTTAGTTCGTTGCCTTAAAGTATGCTTCTTTACTTTTTTTAAATTATAATTTAGTTTTATTTGTTTAGTCTTAAAAATTAAACTAAGATATGAAAATTAGGCTTGTATACCTGGTTAAACAAGATAATTAAGGCCATATGCATCAATTCTAAAATACTTTCAAACACAATTTGACTTTTTGTGCCGAATTCCACAAGGTACTGTCCTTAAATTTGGTGAGATTTTGAAATAATTTTAAGCAATATGTATATCATTAGTAATGTTATTTTGCAAGACCCTGTAAAACAACTTTAAATGTTATTTTCATCTTTCAACTGAAGAATGAAGTGTATAAAGGTTTATATATACCTTTGACCTTGATCTATTTCTAGCACATACATATTAATGTGCTTGAAATAGATCAATTTATCTGAATTGTTTTTGACCATAGTGTATTGGAATTCTTTTGAATGCTGCTGCAAAACATTTATAAATGCTGCATACACTATTTTTGACAGATGACCTTATTTTGTAATCATTAACAACATATATCAATTTTGCTTTGTTTGAAATGGATGAATGTCTAAAAAAGACACTTTAAACAAAGACTACCTATAGAGAATTATGCATTGTAATCTTTTGAGTTTTTCTGTAAAAGAATCAAAATACTACATAAACCATTTTCAGTGTTATTGTATTGTCATCTATACTTTATGCACCTGCAAAATTTTAAGTTAACGGAATGTCTTAAAGTGAGTGAAAACCTAATTACAACATTCCATTACATTCATGCACACATACAGATGAAATTAACAAAAACGTATTACAAAAAATTAATCATTATTAATGTAACTTTGTCAGACCCTCTGAAATGACTTTAAACATTATTTTCATCTTTTAACTGAAGAATAAACTGTATTAACATTTATATGCTTATTAATGTGCCTGAAATAGATTAATGTACCTAAATTGTTATTAATCGTAATGTATTGGAATTCTTTTGAATGCTCCAGTAAAAACTCTATTTTGCCTACAATATTTTCAATGGAAGTCCTTATTTTGTAATCTTTAATAACATATATTAATTTTGTTTTCTTTCAAACAGATGAATGTCTCTAAATTAAGCTTTAAACAATTGCTGCCCATAGAGTGTAATGTATTCTAATTCTTTTGTGTGCTCATGTAAAAATACTATAAATGCTAAGCACGCCATTTTCAATATTATTGTACTGTCATCTATTCTATATGTACCTGCAAAATTTCAAGTTAATTGGATGCCTGGAAGTGTGTGAGTGAAAATTGAATTACAAGATTCGATTACATTGATAACACACATACAAATAAATATAATAAAATCATGTTAATATCAATAAAGTAGTTAAAATGCCTAAAATAAACACACAAATTTTACTAAGTAAATCGTAATGTAAATCTTCAATTATTAGATGAAGTGATATTTCATTTCTGAACTGTACTAAATTAAATTAGTAAGATCTTGTACTATTTATAAATTGCTAATTTAATTTAGGTGACAAATTTAATTCCAGTGTAAGATAATGAACATTGTTACAATCAGGAAAAATTGCCACTAGAATCTTAAGAAACACTTAAGAGTATGAGGAATTTTTTTCCCTGGGTGGTTTCTTGAAAAATGCAGAAAATTTTGTTTCCTTTTCTTGAAAGTTCAATGTACAGGGGTTGAAATTAGAATATTTATTTAGTGGTTCAAAGGACCAGTGACTCCACAACTTCCCTGGTCCGTAACATTTATCACTGGTCTGTATACATGTTTTAAAAAATATTGCAATATATATTGATATCTGTTAAGAACTGAATTTAAAAAATGTAAATAACTATTATAAAAGTATTAAATAGACCAAATTATATGACATGTATTGGTTAAATTAGGTTACACGTTATTGTGAAACTAAATAAGGAAAGTTTGCAAAAGAAAAATGTAAATATTTTAGTGGTCTTGGAACAGTGGACCACTGATAACTTCAATCCCTGTCATATCTTACACCCTGTAGCATATTTAACTTTTTTCCTGCCATTATTTAAACTTTTAAAATTAGTTTCTGATAAATAATACTTAAATTTTACTTTAAGAAACACATTGTGCATTATTTTACCATAATTAGTTATTTTTTAAATCTCTGAAACATCATTCATCAGAGGAATCTACCTTATGTAATTTTAACACATTATCAGTATAAAAGACCAACTGAATAAACTGCCCAACACTGAAAAAGTGCAGTTGTTCCCATCAATCCATTTCACTACCAACAATGTGGCAGTCGATCAAATAGTCCATCTGGTGCCACAGAGCTAAAGTAGTTTTCAGATCGATGGCAACAGCTGCACTTTTTCAGCATTGAGATCATTTAACCGTATTTTTTTTGCGGCTAGCAGTGAACAGCACAACCACTGTGTGTCAAAGTTTAATGTTATAATTTCTTAATATTATAATATTAAAAAAAAAATTTGAGCATTAAAAATTTATAAAAATTCTTCACCGTAGTTTAATTTATTCTTTCTTTCATTTCAGAATCCGTAAAAGGACTTATGAAAGGCTATGGTCTTTTGTTGGACAACTTGGACAGTCTTTAAAAGAAATTTTAGATTTTGATCAGTTGTCTCCTGTCTTATCTGACCCGCATTTTGAATCTCTTGATCGTCGATTAAAAACAATTCTCGCTGCTATTGATGTCTGTCTGGATGAGAATGGTGAAGAAAAAGTTCTAGTCGAAATTTTATAGTCATTCCAATATTCTTATTCAAGAAATTTAAGATTTTATCTACATTTCTGTATATTTGCAATTGTTGAATTTTTGTTAATGTATTTTATACATTTTCTTTACTGGCCAAATATTTCTTTGTAAAAAACATCTTTTATGTACTCTGTACACATTTTTGTAGTTATTTATTTTTTTAAATAAATTGTTTATCTTAATTATTTATTGTAGTTTTTAAAATTCTTTTGTTCTTGGTGGTGCAGAAATTAATGATTTAGAAAAATGCTTCATTGAAGTAGACATTTAAAAAATATTTTATGCAATTCAGTGTAATGTTTTCAACAACTATGCATGCCATACTACTTGCACATATTTCCTACTACACTTTATTATTATAATTCATATTCTGGTGTATTTTTTGATTCAGCTTTAAATAATATCAGCTTATTAATAATATAATAAATATTTTGGCTACTACAATTTAAGCAAAAGTTGTTTCATCAGTTCTTTTAAATGAACAACAAACCATAGGAGCACATAGCTGCCAACCTATATTGCCTTAAAACAGGAAAATCAGGGTTAAAAAAGCAAGAAAATTTCCCAAAAAATAAGGTTTTTTTGAGTCCAATTTAAACTGAACTCAAAGGTCTGGGGGGGAGAATCATATTTTGTCAGTAATTTTTAATATGCTTAAGTATAGATTTTGCTGAATGTAATAGCTCAAGTTCTTTTGTCTTTGAACCACAAAATATAATTATTAAATTTCATTTAAATCTATCAACATCTTCCAGTCCTGCATTGTCTAGAAAGTTAATGGGGTTTTCATGAAAATTTACATACAGTGGTGGATTACAGTTAAAAGGGAAAAAGTACTAACTGACTTTTTCTTTATTGTATGCATGTTTGAAATCTAATTGTTTCAGAACATTCAGTAACATTTGCAAACAGATTTTTTTTTAAATGATAAAACTAAGTTTGTATGTAAAAAGTCAGAAATCCGAGAAAATCATGTTGAATTTTTATTTTTATGTTTACATATCCAAAGTGCCTGAATATTTCTCTGGTATAACATTCAATAAATTCCCAGTTCACACACAGAATGTTGAAAGATGTATTTAACTGACAGAATCCTCAAGAAAAGTGTATGAATCTAAGTATAGAGAAAGTTTTATACGAATGCCTATAATGTGAAAATAAACTATGTGTAACTTCACCCATTACTCAGATTTCAAAGGTCTTAAGAATGAGTGGAAATAGATCTTCAGTTGTGTTTATGATTTCCTTTAATTTAGACTTTTCAAATAAAAATTTGTTTTACCAATTAAAAAAAAGCAGTTGTATTAAAAACAAAATGTTTGCAAATGTTACAAAAGTTCTTTAATAATTAGATTTTAAACTTGCATTCAATAAGATAAAATTTTAAAAATCTGAATTAATGTTTTTTTTTTTTTTTTTTTTTCCCATAAACTGTAATCTATCATTGTATGTAAATTTTTAACAAATTGTCATAACTTTGTAGGCAATGTGTGACGGAAATCTGTTGATGTAATTAATTAATGTTTAAGCTTTATTTCGTATGGTTTCAGTGCATAAGAATTTGAGGTATTGCATTCAGTAAATGGCAAATTTAAAAATGTGATTTTTTTTTTTTCTCCGGATTTCAGTAAATTTTAGATCAGATGTGCGACTGGAAGATATACACCTATTTTGTTTATTTTTTTAACATCTCTTTAGTCACCCATACTTGCACCTTTTTCATGATAGTATGACTTTAAGATTTTTTTTTTTTTTTTTCATTTTTAATTCCCCCCACTTTTATGAAACAGAAAGGTGAGATCTACAAAATTGTAACATATTGTTTTTAACATAAAGGCATGATCGAAATTTTCAAAATTTCTAGAGTACATTACATTTTTTAGTATATTGAATTTAAATTATTTCTGAATACTCCACTACCCTCATAAATTTGTCATTTGTAATAATGCATATTAAATTTTGTGAAGTGGCAATCCAAACAATTTTATTTAATTCCTGGTCTTATTTATTTAAAATATTTCTGCGGTTTTCCAGCACTAGGATGCAATTTATTTAAGATCTCAAAAATGTATGAGTTTTCAGTTTTTTGCAAATTTTAAAGTATAGTTTCTAAATATTTCATTTTCTTAAGCTGTGTAATTTTATTTTCAGAATTATGTAGAATGTATATACATTCTTAAATTTTAGGTTTTATGTTGATATCTTTTCACTTCAAAAAAAAAATATATATATATATATGCTAATGATTTCAGTTTGTTTCATTTTTCAAAATAAAAGGGTATATCATGCTGAGGAGAAAGCTAACTGAAGATAAAAACTCAGTAAAGCTCAAATGCCTTTAAAACATCCTTAAAATTCAAAATACTATAATAAAGATGCTACTTATCTATATAGTGTTGAATTTATGAAGGAATATGAAATTTAGTTTTGTAAGTTTTAAGTTTTTTTAATGTAAGATTGCATTCCTCCATAACGATCCTGTGGAAAGAAAACAAATTTTGCTTCAAGATTGTTGTAAGTTATGGTAGATACTCTGTTAAAACTAACTTGGTGAACTAACAGAAATAATTGGGATGTCTTTTACGGTAGTTCAAAGCATGAACTCATAAATTTAAAACTGTGTGAGATTCACAAACTGGCACAAAATTCACCAGAGGTATAACTTACTAAGACCACTGGGGGACCAATTGCTCCCCGCACCCCTCAAAAAATGTATATCACCTAATTAACGAATGTTCTCCTAATAGGAAACATTTTGCCCTTCCCCTTTAGTGTTACATGAAAATTTATGCTAATGAATTTTACGTCTTATATTAAAATAAATTTGAGATTGGCATTTTTAATTGCTCCTTGAGATTACACAGTTGGACATTTTTCAAAGATTATAAGAATAAACTATTTTGTACTGTCGAACCTTAAAATATTTTTAAAAGAAATTATTTATCAGAAGATTAACTGCAATAATAAGGATTAAAGTGCCTTATTGTGTTAATAAATATTTTGTTCTTATGAACATAACCAACACTTTTAATTTAATCATTTTTCAACGAGTGTCTGACAACTGACTAAACAATAAGTAATCTTGCATTAATAAATCCCACATTAGTTTCATTGGTAAAATATTCAATAGGTTCAATACCTGAATATTTTTAAAAATTAAAATAGTATTGTAGTGCTAATTTAAAATCGGGAAGTAAAAAAAATAAATATATATATTTTTTAAATAACAACCTTAATGCTGAATTTAAACATTAGTAAATAAATTATTTTAAAGTAAGCATGAAGTTTTGAATACTTTTCTGGATTGCAATGTCATGGTATGCGTTAATATTCTAAGACATAAGCTGAAAATAGCAGTACTAAACACAAAAGGAGTGACTTTACGTCAAGCTTTTAGAAGGATAAACTCAATTCAAGGAAGTGCTTGAAATTCATGTCCAGGCATAACTGCAATAAGTTGAGCTTTCAGTCTTCAGCAGGGAAGGAAGAAGAAAAAAAAAGAAGACTCATATTTTTAAAACTCTCCTCATTTTTTTTTTATGATACATAAAACTTTTGTAATAAATGGACGTATTTGTTACAGTTCCATCAGTTAACTATTTTTTTTAAATTATTATTCTTCGCTTTAACCAGAATTTTACTTAACCGGCTCACAGCCAGTCCCATTTAGGCCAGTTGAGAGGGAGTGTACTGTATTGATTTAACTTTATTTCATACAACTCAAATTAAGCTTGAGATGATATGTTGTTCTTTTGTCTTTAAAAATATATCCAGAAAATAAATCAATATTTGAGTTTCCCTTGATTTATTTTAAAAAATGGTCACTAGTGTTTCTTATTAATATCATCTTCAAACTGTTAAACATTTTTAGGCTGAAGTGGGAAGGTCCCAGCCTCTGGAGGTTTGGTCAGTTTCCTCCAGATATGCATTAGAATCCCTTTGAAAGTCATCTGACCAAGGGTCCCCTCATGCAGATTTGCCTTAATACACACAATAAAATACTATTTAAACATTTTTAAAGTAATCAAAATTTTTTTTAATTTCTAACTAATTAGGTATAAACTTTTCTATTTTAAGTCCCTTCCAAAAATCATCCAGCTTTAACAGGCCTTTTTGCATTATTCTTTTTTTTTTTTTTTTTCATCAAAAAAAAAAAAAAGAAAAAGAAAAAAAGAATATTGCAATGAGAAGAACAAACTGAAAAAAGTACTCACTTTTTCCCCTAGTATTCTGTAATTTCATTTGTAACCGTAGAATGCATCTGATATAGAAAGAAACACTCAAGAAGTCATATAGTTTTAAATACTCAGAGCTAAACTTGTCACCAGAACACTGTTTATCATTGTGGGTATGTGAGCTAATCTCACTCGATTTGTCCTGGTTGTCTCAACTGATTCCAAGCTCTGTTATAGTATATGAGCCCTGTCAGTGTATGGGCAGAACCCTTTTTTGTTGTTTAAAAATACCAAAAAAAGCTAGAGGAGATGCAATGGAAAAGCTTCAAAGAGCATTTTTGATCAACCACATTAATTTATATACTTTTAAATATACGACAGTTATCAGTGTTTTCACTAGAGCGTGAGAATCTCACTTTTTTTTTCTTTTTCTGCATTAAAAAAATTATTATTGCAAGAAATTTGCACACCCTTCAAATTGGTTTCTCGAAAAGAAAATAATGAAAACAATTGTAAGTTTAATGCAGAGTATAAAATTGGATTCTGAAGAACTAAAGTCTATGGAAGAAGAAAAAAAAAAGGGGGGGGGGGGTCCTGGGGAATATGGTTGTTCCTTGACTGGGTTACTTTTATTGCATGTAACTGTGCCTGATTTAGACTTGGACCTCCACTTGCATGCAATAAAAATAACTAGAGATCATAAATATCCTGATTTTTGGATGTTTACCCAATGCAGGAATAATTACCTTACCCACTGGGTATTACCCAAGCCAAATCCATAGTGAAAAATTCTCACCCCTATTTTAAAAATCTCATTCAATTTTGGGGAAAGGATGAGAAAATATCACCCATTTTTTAAAAAAAAATTTCCATAATGAAAACTCTGGTTATAATACAGACAGAAATGACATTTTTAAAGTAGTAAATGACAGACATTTTTAAAGTAGTTCTTTTTGCTTGCGGTTTATATTCTCATTTTTTCCTTACTTTATCTGTGAGAATTTATACTATAATTACCTTTTAGCATCAAATTTCTTGCCAGCAGCCTACCTTGCAGCCATATTTTTGTTGTGAAGTTTATTTCGCTTATTAAGAATCTTATCTCATTTTCTTTCTAAATTCACATTGGATATACATTAGAAATTATGAATTTATTTATTTATTTATTTTTCATCTGAAGATAGCAATTTATATTATTTCCTCATTGACGACAGCTATTCAGTACTGAAGTGGTTTGATATCGGTTATTGGAACTATTTCTACTTACTACCAGGGCCGTAACCAGAGGGGGGGGCTATGGGGGCTGAGCCCTACCTAGCAGGCTTTCAGCCCCCCCTAAGATTTTCAAAATTTTTTGTGAATTTACTGATCAATACGAAAGTTTAGAAACTAACGGTTTTTAACGATCTTTAGATTTCACATTATTAAACATATCCCTCGTTTCGGGGGGGGGGGGATTTCTCATCACAATGGCTAGATTCCTCTAAATACAGTTCATTATTTTGCTGCTCTTGGTTGAATGCAGCACCGGATCTTGGATTCTTCCCAGAACACAAAACACTGCCGCTCTTCCTTTAAGTCTGTTTCCCAGAGAAACGATTTTGAGGGGGAGTCAAAACTATCAGCGTGTTCATGTTTGCATTCAAAATCGTGTCGAACATTTTTAACATTTGCTGTAAGGAATGATAATGTGAAAAAATTGAATTCAATTGTTTTCCAAAAATAAAATCATCACAGGATTAAGGACACATGGTATGTCTCCGTTTTTGTTTCATCTGACACATAAAGTTGTAACAGTCCAACAATATTGGAAAGAATTATACTTACGTGTTAGAATAGTTGACACATCCTTCAGATAAATAATGGTGATAAGAAAAACCAATAGGTACTCTTTTAAACGGATCACCTTGTATAATATATTTATATTTTGCTTTATTTAGAATTTAGATATTTAAAACGAAAAATAAATGCATTTTTCAGTAAATTTTCATTCCAAAGTTGGATAGTTAAATTTATTTTACTGATATTTTTTCATTGGGTAGCATTTAATGGACTACAAAAGGTACAATGGGGAAAGGGTGTATACCTTATAAATTATTCTTGTACAAAAAATAACTCTAACCGATATCCAGTACTGCATTCGCTCAAAATATCACTAGAATATTTTTCATGGAATCTCAATGAAAAAGTTATAACACAATGAATGTTAAATGTTTTTAAATACTGTGTTTTGTGAAGCACATACTCTGGAAAAAAAAATATATACAAACTGAAAAACAGTCTCTTCCCCCGCCCCCTCGATTACTAATACTTATATTGGGTCAGCCCCCCGAACTATATTCTAAGCCCCATCTAACATTTCATCCTGGTTACAGCCCTGCTTACTACACATTTTAGTTTAGTCTTGACTTATTTTGACGGTAAACCTACTTATTTCATGATGATTATTATTATATTATTGTATGAGAAGCGATAAAACAGAGCTTTCGCAATGATTGTCATTCATTAGAACTTAACCCTTTAACGTGCAGTGTTCCCGCTCTGGGAACACCAAACTCTGACGTTTTGACTGTTGCCAGTCACGAAGAATAGATTTGATTTCTATCAAAATAGTTGCGGGTGACATAGCTCCACGAGAATCCTTTACCTTTTCCTTAGCAAGTCATTTCCCGTAAAAAAAATTGTCACGATTATTTTTAACAGCACTGACATCTGCTGAAAAATGAAAGAATGCGAGAACAGCTGGATAGATTGCCCAATGCTGAAAAAAGGGCAGCCGTTGCCATCGCTCGACTTAACTACCAGCAAGATGACGGACGATCGAAACGTTCATCGCGTGCCACAGATCTAGAGACCCTTTTTTGATGCAGCTGGCTGGCTGCATCAAAAAAGGGGTCTCTAGATCTTTTGCTGTGCAGCACAGCCAGCTGCTGTCAAAAAAGGGTCTCTAGATCTGATGAACGTTTCGATCGTCCGCCATCTTGCTGGTAGTTAAGTCGAGTGATGGCAACGGCTGCCCTTTTTTCAGCATTGGGAAAGGGTTGCGCCTCAAAGGGTTAACACCACCGCCATCCATATCCGACTGGATAAGACCACTGACCTTGACAGATGTCTAAAGTGTGAATGCCCCGGGTTAAGTCCTATCACGTGGCTGTCGATCTAACAGTCGGTTTTCTCCAGCTGTAAAGTGAATACGCATTAGAACCCCTTTAAAAAAGAGTCCTGTGCTAAAGGTAAGGCAGATTTTCCTCTCGTATGGTTACGGTAATAAACATACTGACAAACTAACCCTAGGGGTGCAACTAGTGTTCGATTTTTTTGGCACAAACGACCCTTTAAGAACCGTAAACATTTTCCATTCTTCAAAGTCGTTGATCATGACTATTAAAATTTGCTGATAAGTAAGACAGTGAATGAAAGTATTTTCAGTAGTATATTATATTTATTTAAGTGCATATTAAACATAAAATATACATTTTTCAGTTATATTTTCTACCTTGATTTCATTAAAAGATATGTTGTACCTTGAAAATCCTTAAACCTGAAGTTTTCAGGAAAGAGAGAAAATCAGTTGTAATGCGGAAGGTTTGAGAAAACTAACACTGTTACTAACTGTGCATGCTGTGATATGAACTTGCTCAGTGGTTCCCAACCGGGGGTCGCCGCAGACCGCTTTTGTAGGAAATTAATAGTAAACTATTTTCACGTTTCTTTGCCATGAGACACCATTTCTCCCTTTTCCTTTGGAAAGATAAAATCCTTATTCTCGTCAGGGCTTTTGTATCAAAGCTACAAAAACTGAAGTCGATGAATCTAGGAGTGTTAACTAAAGCTTGAGAATCCATGCATGCATTAAGACAGAAGAATCAGAAATAGGAATTGCAATTAATTTAAAGGGGGTAATTAGTAGCCACCTTGAAGCCCTTCAATCTGAATCGTGCGAAATCCATTTCACACATCTTTAGATGTCGCCGATCCTTCTGATGAAGTGCAGGGTGAATTTTTGACTTTGCAAAATGATTCCTCCGTAAGTGATTTATACCAAGAAAAACCGTTAACTCAATTTTGGTGTGCTGTGTGTTGCTCATCTCCGATAATTTTTTGTGTCAAATGTTAACGCCATTTGCATCCATACTTATCTGCATGAAGTTGTATTTTCAACTCTTTTGCAGAAGAAGACAAAAGCCAGTAATAAATTAGATGTCTAAGATGACATGCGGTTGACTTTGACCAATATTCAGCCAAGAATAGCCAAACTTGTCAGTAAAATTCAGCCTCAATCATCCTATTAAAAATCAGTACGTACTAAAAAGATGTCAATTTTAAATTTCAAGATGTATTTTTTAATTATTAATTTTTTTATTGGTCAAACATGGTAGATGGGGGGGGGGATCGCGAAAGTTTTGAAAAATCTAAAAGGGGTCGCGACTGAAAAATGGTTGGGAACCACTGTGCTAAGATGGTTCATCACTTCCTCTGACGGTCGGTTTGCGTGTCCCTTTCCAGGGCGACGTTGGACACCCTCCTCAGATGTTTATTGTGACTCATTTCGGTTTGTTTATGTTTCGTACCCGCCACTCCTAGTCATTGGACTTTGTTTACTTTTCATCGTTGCTTGACGCTGTTATCCTGTGGTCTTGGCCGAGCAACCCACTCTGAAGCTCGCTCCTTGAGGGTGGCAGAAGGCGGTTCGGCCTCCATTCCAGATAAGTACATGTTGGCTGGAGAGTACCTGGGAAAAATTAATCCCACAACTCTCATTCAATAACAGTTAGAAAAATTTAGTGAGTAGGAGTTGAAGTTAAGCTATTGAAAAGAGAAAATTTTAGGAAACATTTAAAAGGGGGAAGAAGTTTGTTTACTTTGCAAGTTAAGTGTCAACAATGGTTCAGTCACTGCTAACAGTGCTGTCCCCGTTGTTGACGAAATTTAGAAAAAATAGGAGTTTTTCCTGAGGGGAGTTAAGTTGCTTAAGTTGATTAAGAATTACTTTTAATTTATTTACTAACTCAATTAACGAGACTCCGATCTCTTTCTCAATCTCTTTGGTGAGATCAGCTAAGTCCTGCAAGGTAGTTTGTTGGGGGGAGGGGGTGCACGAGTTTGAAGCTGCATGCGCATAACTGGAATATTTTTTGGAAGAAGGGGGGGGGGGGGGGTTGGGAATTTTTTTGAGGAAGTTGTTTTTGGGGGTTATCGGGAAATTTTTTACATCCTTTGTAGCTAGCAGGGTGGTTTAAGGAACAGTTGCAGCAAGTTGGGGGTTGTTTTACTTCATTGTTTTTGTTATTATGTTTAATGGGGCAGTTAAAGTGTTCGTGGGGGTCGCCACACACCACACAACGGGGGGGCATGGAACAATGTTTTGCATAGTGGAAAAATCCGTTGCAGCGGAAACACTGAACGGCTTTTCTGGGGAGTCGGAATTTTTCAATTTTAATTTGAAAAGAAAGAAGCTTATCAAGTTTGTAGATTTCCTGTCCTTGGGGGTTGTTTTGGAGTTGGATTTGAAAAATGGGGAGGGGGGTTTTTTCGCGCTTGCTTTTTAGTTGGTTAACACGAAGGACAGGATATTTATTGCAATTAAGTGCTTCGGCGATGAGTTCTGTTGAGGTAGAGAGGGGAAGTCCTTTAATGACAACTTTAAGGGGAGGGGTGATATCCGAGTTGCTAAAGAAATGGATAGAGTTTTTCTGAAATAGGTCAGTGATTGTATGCTTGCTTTTGAAGTCTAACGGGAAAATTTTGAGGGAGGATTTCTGGGTAGCAGTGTGGAAGCTTGCGTCAGTGTTTTCGTTGATAAGCTGAGTAATGGCATGCATGTCTGGAGGGTTGGGGATGATTAGTGGTTTAGGTCTAACATTGGGGTTTACTTTGATCGGCGGGGGTGAGATTGGAGACTCCTGTTCCATTGCAATTTCGTTTGTTTCTAGAGTACTTAAGAGCTCAAATTGGTTGGGGGTACTAAAGTCAACATTGAATGTGTACTTATCTGCCTCCGGCGCTGGTTTGGACTTGGCACATTTTTTCGGCAGGGAGAAACCGTCTTTGACATCGTTGTTTTCTTCATCGCTGGGAGAAGCACGTTTTGTAGCTGGGTTCGTCGTGGGTATTTCAGGTTGTTGATCAGCTTTTTCTCTCTCGAACTGGAGGGCTTTGTGGCGGGCAATCGCTTCGGCAACCTGCTCCGTTTCTTCACCCATGATGTGGACGTAATTAGCGAACACTCTCCAATTTCCGCTAAGGATATGACGTGGAGATAAACTAATGAAGGCATCGTACAAATATCGCTTATTCGGGAGTAAATCCACAGGATACTCCGCCAGTCCGCCTGTACCGGTTACCAGCCCTGAGAAGGACTTTTGTCGGCTGGCCGATGGAGCTCCCTCACACGCGTCTTCACTCTACTGTGTCTCACTCATCCCACCAATCACCACGAATGTTCATGATGGCCTCCATTCCATCTCTTTTTTCAATCTTCAACTTGCAACTTGTTCAGCTCTCGTTCTCTCTCTTTGCCTTATCTTCGTTCTCTCAGCCCGACTTTTTTTCGAGCCGTAATCGATTTTACACCCCTGACATTGTTTTGGGAAATTTTAGCATCATGATTATCAACAACGCGCTATAACTACACTCTGGAGGTTATGCCCTTAAAAGCCCTATTTCGTTTCGGTTCGGTGCTGTGATCATGACAATGCATTTTGCACTGTTGTTTCTTGACACAGCTTTCGATTCCTTCAAAGACTTCCTTTACGACAAAAAATTAATATAAATTTTACAATTTTTTGTTTCTGGTGAGTTATCTTTTAACCATCAGTTTGGAGTATGTTCGACAGTTACTGTGTGGATTTCGGAGACTGAATTTCAAATGTTGTGGTGAAAACTTTTCATTAATTGAGTTTTCAACAAGAATCAAAAAGCTTTTACAACAAAAAGAAAATCATTTGGAAGACTGGAGGGTTGATGAAACTTACACTGATTATCAGGGGTGTATTTAAAGGGGGAGGAACCTCCGAAAATGTAAAATTATTAAAAAACATCTATTTTAGAGCATTTACATTACCTTTAGTAGGGAAATACGGTTTCTATCCAAGTTATCGCCCTCAAATTACCCAAGAAAACACTAGTTTTGTATTGACGTAGAACCGAGAATTTTAAATTTGCTCTTTTGAAAATTTTAAATGTTGAACTTTTATACTACTTGACAACTAAAACACCCAGATTGATAAGCATGATTTATGGTAAATAACTGTATAATGAGCTATTTCAACACAATTTGAAAAGTAAAACGTAAAACCTACCTACTAAAGAAGTATATAGTGGTGTGACAAAAACAAATCAATTAATTATGAATGTGAGTAATTAAACTTAGAGAAAGTATTTAACAGGTCAATTTGAGAGACCTACACATGCTCCGAGTTTACCCTACCATCCTTAAAAAAAACCTCTAAAGGTGTGAGAAGTCAGTAAAGGCAGTGATTTATTTCTAAAATGAAACCTCCTAAAGTTGGACACTTGTGGTTCTTGCATAAAATGTCAAACTTATTTAAAAGATAATAGAACGTAGGTTATAAGAAAACTGTCCCACTAAAGGTCATGACCAACTATAAACCAACTACTATATTATTTATTGATTATTATCCATCTATGCCAGCTAGTTCTTCTATTTTTTGTAATGGAACGAAGAAAGGAAAGCCTAAAGAGCATTATTGTACCGCCGAAATTTTATTCTACTACTTATTTCACACAATTGAGTGAGTAGTTCAATTTTTCAATTATAATTATTAAGGCATTAGTGTAAAGTAAAAGGTAGCTTGATGAATATCATTTTTAATTAATTATTCTTTTACATTAGACAAAACCTCGCAGTTTTGGTACAAAAAAATTGAAGGTATTTTACTGGTTGATTGCATAAGGTACTGTTTTGTGTAATAAAAATAAAATATTTATTTACCATTTAAAAACAGGTAAAACAAAGCTTCACGTCTTCGAAATTACTTTAATGCAATCCGCATAGGATAACAACAAAAGTTTTCAATATTTTCCAACAAGTTTCACCTTGAACTAAAGAAAATATGCTTAATAAAAAATTAAACTACAATCATTAAGATATTTAAAAATTACTAGAAAAATGAGTAATTTTAATTGGGAAAAAACAAAATTCTTGCATTTTCTTTGGCCTTTTTTGTTTATAATTTTTTTTTTTTTCAATCTACATTATGTTTACAATAGTAGCTCTTTTTTTATATATGAATTCTGTGAACAAGCCCAAAATTTTAAAGTATAATAGTGTTCCAAAGGTATGTTCCGCGGAATGCTTAAATTCGCAATTTAAAATACAAGCATTTAAATATAAATGTAAATTTGGAATTTGTTTTTGGTGCATTTCATAAAATGCTTTTGTTATATCTCATGAAATAACTATGGTACGCTTTAAATTTTTTGCTGATATTGAGGGGGGAAATTACAGTGGGAGTTGTAGTTTCATTACGATGGGAGGAGCTTTCCCGCCCAGCGAGTTAGCATTATTTCGCGAAAAACGTTAACATGATCAACAAGCTATGTACTAATGTACACCGCAACTGCTCACCATAAATCGTATAATGAAAACTTATTACACAATAAGGTTTTTTTTTTTTTTTCTTTCTCTAGGAAGTTTATGCTTTAGAATTCTTGATCTGATTTTAAGTACTTAATTCCCGTGTTAACAAATCTGAGTACAGAATTCCTTACGATGCTGCCAGACATTGGCGTAACTAGTTACAGATGAAATGCTATGTCTCGCACAGCATGTTTCGGGATACTTAAGATACAAGGACTATATTATTTATGCTCGTTCCAGTAATTTTTATAAAAAATATTCTGCATAGCAAAATTTCCGGTGCGTTTACCCATACCAACTCTTCTAATAACAAAGTTTTCTTCTCAGATGTCCTATATCTAAATCAGGAATAGGGCTGCACTTGTGTTCATGATATTAAGTTTAAAACTGAAATCGGCCGCCCCCATCATGTTCCTTTAAGATTTCCATGCATGCTACTAGAACGTCGTCTGTTTAAAAAATGTCCTCTACAAAAAATTATTGGCTTGTAGTTGAAAGGGCCATTGCTGAGAAATGTTTTCAGAAACGGTTCCATGTTTCTACGAAGTAGATTTTTGAACGCATACAATTCATATTATATTGCAGAGGCGCCATCAACAATCATTCGCCACGGAGAGTGACATGAGGCGTTGCCAACGAGACTCAAGGCCAGATCGCTGGTTTGTGACGTCACAGGCAGAAGGCGGCGATGAACTCGCTCCAAGAAAATAATGCAAGATTGCAATTTCAATCTTTTTTTTTCTCTTTTTCTTTACATGATAGGTGGATTCAATCAGTTGATTTGTTATCTTTAACCACTGTGGTTTGAGCGTTTCCGTCCGAACTGGTTGAATTACTTTTTACATCTATCAATACTTATGAGGAAAAAAAAAACCAGTTAAAAAAATTTCTTTTTCAAATTTAAGTGTTGCTACTTTAAGCACTTTTGATAGAAAAGTACTTTCTCGCAGAGAGGTACAGACAAGAACAAATAACATAGCAAAAATATCTTATGGAGCTATAAATATATAAATATATATAGAACTAGAAAAGTAATAATATAAAAGAATTCACTTTATCAAGGAAAAACAAATTTTTTTTTTTTGTAATGTGTTTTTCATAATAATAATAAAACCACTTTTTAATACATCAAATGAATCTCAACTGAGATACTATTTTGATAACGCTATATACATTTAAATTATTATTGTATTTTTTTTTTTTTTTTTTGTTTTTTTGCTATTGATTTTTTAGTAAAGCATTTCTTTTTTTTGGAGTCTTCCAATATCAAGTATGTGTGTGTCAATTACTAAAATTCAAGCAAAAAATTACTGAAATGAAGACAAATGATTCATCACAACCCAAACTCTTTATTGATGCAAAGTTTTACATTAAATAAATAAACAAATATAGCCAAAATAAGGTTTTTACCATTAATATTTTTTTGAGCATATAATATCAAAATATCAAGATTCACAATCAATTCTGAATTGATTATATAATAATACATATATATTAAAAATCTTGAAGTTTCAAATACATTTAAACTGAATAATTCCTACATAAGCAATACAGTGCATTTTATTTTATGATTTCTTTTCTTTTTTGCAGGCTTAGAATAAGAATTGTTTTTACACACCATTTTATAAGTAAAAAATGACCACTGTACATTTAAAATCATTCAACATAACTTTGCTTTTAATATTTTGGGCAAACTACACAAGTTTTATATTAGAACAGTGCATGAGTTAATATATATATATACTTACATCTGTTTTTGTTTTAAATCTATTTTCATAGTTTAAAATAATCAATAACTACTATCCTTAATCGTAATAAAACTTTTCTTTTCAAGCCTTTAATTATAGACACCAGATTATTTATTTAAAAACTGTAGATTTTTAGAATCATAGTTTAAGTGTTTATCAAGTAAGTGTATCAAATATATTATGTGTATAATAAAACACATAAATATCATCCTTTTATAAATTAGAATAAGTGTTGTAATGCTGAAATATTAAATATACTTAAATGTTAATATAATATTGCAACCATGTAAAATAAATTTAATTTTTTCACTCTATCTAGATTGGGTGAATAATTAAAAAATTATATTTTGTATCAAAATGAATATATTAAATAGCAATAATAATAAATATTAGGAGTGTTCAGTAACAATAAATAAATACTGAAAATGCTTATGAATACTTTCTTATTAACAAAATTAAAAATATTTGATGACTGTGTTTTCAGCGATATGGTTCATAAGTTGCATGGCTATTAATATTATTAAATTTTATTTATTGGTCAAAGTATTTAGTTTTCTTTTATTCTGTTTCTTAGTAATGTTATCATTTTTTGTTTTGCAATAATTTTTTAGCAATGCATTAGTTGTTCCTCTGACAATCAATAATATTAATTTGCTACAAGAGTGTTTCTCACAATCAATAAGAAAGATGTCTCTTGTAGATAAAACATTTAAAGTGATTTGAATAGCTACCTGTCTGTGATTTGTTACTTTAAGGAATTCTGTTTCTAATTCAGAAATTAGCTTTTTAATAACAATATAATTGTGTGCAACAATATTTACCACATCTATAGTTGGATATTTTAAACCCCCCTCTATCAAAATCACAAATAATTTTGTAATTTGTTCAAAAGCTAATGTCCTATCAATTGTTAAATTATTTTGACAAGTATCACATTTTAAATTTAAATGCAATACTGAATGGGTACAGTACCCAGCTAAAAATGTTATAATAGGAAATTGGTTTTTTTCTTTGTCAATATCATCATCAACAAATACAGATGAAAAGGGATCACTTAAAGAAATGGGATATTTTCAGCCATACCTACATTCTCACTATCACAGATAAATTCGTCTACATAAAATGATCCTTTAGATTTAGATTCAAGGTTTAATTTTAAAACTTTGCATGTTCTTAATTTTTTTTCTACTTCTAAGATTTGTCGCATTGAAATGTGATAATGGGTTCCAGCCATTCTCCGATATAAGCTAAATCTTGCTTCCAATTCATCTGTCTGTATTTTTCCAGGTAATAAATAAGGCATTCCAAGTTCTGATGAACAATACTGCGTCAGTTGTATTATACAATTTGTGGTAATTAAAAGAGCAGAATGCGTTTCCCTGGTTAGCTTACCAGTGTCATGATTTAATTTCCCCCAATTTTCTAGCCAATCCAAAAATTTACATAGAAATATTAACTTATCATCAGTTTCACTATAGGTCAATGGTTTACAAAATTCATTTTTGAAACGTGATCCTTTATGTGGTGATTTTACATTCATAATCGAGAACCATTTGTGAAACAGTTCAACATACGCAGCTGTTCCTGAATAATTTAGTTTATTATTTGTTTCACCAACACTTATCAAACTTTTGCTTACAATTGGATTAAACAATTGGAGTGCAAGATTCACGTTTTGCTTTTCTAAACTAGTGGGCCACAATGCTTTTTGGGATAAAGTATAACCATACTTTAAAATATTTCCAGATTCGATTTCATACAGTTTTTTAACTGATAAAAAGGATGCAGTAATAATTTTATTAGACGTTGCATCAAAACTTGGATAATACATGACCTGTTCTTTATTTCTTTGGTTCACCCAATTATTTCTAACGCTTTTAATTATATGGACTTGGTCTACACAATAAAATAATGTTCTTTGTAAATTGCAGGGATGGGAATAAACATAATTTGCAGAAGGATTATTAAAATGTGCAACACATTTTCTATTTATGCTATTATTATCATTAACAATGACTATTACTTTAAAACCGAATTCTTCTAACTTTATAATAATTTTTTTTCACTATTTCAAACATTATATCTGCTGTAATTTTTTTAACAGGTAAAATATATGCAACATCTTTAAATTTAGAAAACAAACTTTGCAGCATGAACACATGAGCACTATTTGCAGACTCTACACTATCATGTGCAAACCCAACAATAGCACACCCCCTTAAAATCAAAACAGTCTTTTAAATGAATTTCGTCAATCATGAGGGATACATATAATTCTTCTTGTTCAAGAGCTTTTACCCTTTGTTTTGCATACCCTAAAAAATTGTCTTTTAATCCATCTAATGGGTTTACATTAAATTTTGCAGTTACTCTCTGTATAGTAGATGGATGAGGTAATATTAGTTCACTCGACTGACGAATAAATTTATAGGCCATTGGAGATATTAAATAAAACATACATGCAAAAATTAACGTTTCGGGAGAATATCTATATTTTTCAGGCTTAGTAAACACGAGAGAAATTTGTTCTTTTAGAAAATTTAAAGAGATTCTTTTATCATCATCAACTATTTCAGACAAGTTACTAATTAAGGATAATACAATATCAAGGTTTGGCTTTTCTTTAGAAGGGATTTTAACATTCAATTCAATAGCTTCTAAAATACTCATTACATCATTTATAACAAGAAAAACTATTTACAACCTCACCTTTATAGGATAATCCAAGCTGCAGACTTTCATTGATTACAACTGAATAATTTAGTGAGACATTATTTAACTCTGTCTGAAGATTTAAAAAAATGATGTTATTATTTTTTTTAATAACATCCCAAAATGCAGATGGCTGAAATTTCAATAAACAAAGACCAAGTTCTTCGATATTAGTAAAGTCTCTTTCTTTATCATAAGTGTTTTTTGTTTCTAAACTTTGAGCAATAGCTGCCTGGATGTTCTTTTCCTCAGCACGGTTTCTTTTTCTATCCGGAGATTCTCTTCTCGGCATAGAATCTGAGAAGTACTTGGGATAATCAGGAAAAATAGTTGGCACAGCATCTTGTTTGAGGCGCTTTCTCTCCAGCTTCGCTGATATAAGTTTTCCGTGTTTTTCGTCAAAAGCTTCAGCATGTGTTTCAAAGCAAGATGGGGCAAAATGACGTTCACATACCTAAAAAAAAAGAAAGTAAAGTGTGTACTCCCATCATATATAAAAATCAATAACAATTTAACTTCAAACTTTATAAATATTAAACAAAAGTATAAATATCATATATTTCATAAGATTGAATCTATGAAATATTTTCCGATTAGTATCATTAGAAAATTAAATATCAACAACATTAACTATCAAATTATCAGTTTTAGAAAAATGCAAATGGGCCTCAATTTTAATAAATTACCTGTAACAGGATTTCTAGTAAAGAAACATAACTATGTGATTTCAATTATGAGAAATGAGAACATTAAATCAACTTACCCTAGAATTCCTTGTAGGTTCAAAGTTTTCCCTAGAAATTCGCTGCAGCCAAATTTTTTTCAAATTGTCCTCCTTTGGATACATGAAGACAGCAACTTTATTTTTCTCATCGTAATTTCCACGACAGTGTGGCACACAGCACTTGTTGGGTATGTTCTGAAAATTATTTTAAAGTACTGTAAAATTGATTCAATGATGTATACATATATTAATAACAGTTATGTTTAATGCTATCCAACATTACGATTACATACACGTGAAAATAAGACATCCAATCGCCTATAAAGCTTAATCACTAAGATTGTAACGATATTTAACAATATATGACTAATCATGCATTACATAATATGCAATATTAATGACAAATTATTTAAAAAACGTACTTACCTTTTAGTTTTGAAGCAAAAGAGCCATAAAAACGCTAACCACGTGCAGCGATCCATGCCGATCTGACGATAGAACAAGCAACGGTGAAGCTCGTCCTATTCTTTGGCTCGTCGTTGACCAGGGGGAAGAAAGGCGAAAAACTGGTGCGGAGGAATTTTCGCCTCCTTCTCAATCCGCCATCTAGTGATGACGTCACGGGCTGCCCATCGGTCAGCGATCTGGCCTTGAGTCTCGGTGGCAACGTCCAGAGGCGTGCGCAAAAAGATCGATGGTCACAAACTTACCTACCTACATAGCTACATACAATGTTTACTTTCGGATTTTATTATATACTAGCTGCGTACCCGTTCTCCGCACGGTAGGGAACGAAACTTTTTCTTACATGTATAGTTCGAATTGATTCCAGTGATTTGGGATCAAAAAATAAGCAAAATGATTTGACTCGTGGCGTAAAGTTACTCATTAGTTATTTGTAAAGATAGTATAAGTACTGACCTGAGACCATTGTTAATATTATGACGCAAAAAACTATGTCGGTGTCATTCGCAATTAGAAAAGAAAAGCGTGACGGTTCGCAGTGAAAATTCCTAATATTCAAATTGTCTCATTTCTGCATCATACTCTTTTTTAGATTTAAGTTATGCCATTAATACCTTAGATACTACATGATGTGGAGAACCGTTTTATTTTATAATTAAATAGTTGTGTACCCGCTCTTCGCAAGGCAAGAAGAGAACATTTTCCTAAAAAATGTGATCATAACTCTTGTGAGAAAACCGAATCTCCAAGAAAAAAGAAAGTTCTGTTACAGTCTTTTCTGTTGAAACTACCGCGGGATATATTAACGCGACTATTAGACTTACTTACTATTTTGTTAGCTGGGATGTAAGACGGTTGTTGAAGAATGAATAGAAGGCTTAGTTTCACGAAATATTTATTAATGCGGTATATTGTGCTTTGATCAATATTGCCTTAGCATATCTACTTACTATTAATTATACTATCTTTTACTGATACCAATACAATATACTGTCGTTTTGCAACCATTAATGCTTAATTTAAAGAAACTGTTTAGATATTCGCCACGATTTTAGGCTTTTACTCTTTGGTGATTCTTTGCAATTTACGTATCAGCATAAACGATAATCATTTCAGTTTACGGTTGCCACTAAATCATCTCTCGATAAATTTTTACGCATAGTTCTTGTCAGATTGGTGTATTTAGCACCAGTGCCCTATTATATTATGGGCAAATTGGGACTTTGCCATAGGGCCTCCGGCTCGAAATGGCCCCCAATTTCAAATGTTGTCCTTTTTTTACAAAAAAATTTATGAAAAATAAAACAAATTTCATACATGGGGGCCCCCAAAATTCATCAATGCCCGGGGCCCCCTGCTGGTCATAATCAGGCCCTGTTTAATACCGCAATACATTTCTTGCTATTCGAAAACGTGACCCGTTTAAAATCTCAATCGAAAATAATGCTGGATAATTCACTGGTTAAAAAAAGCATTCAATTATTTATCTGGCAACGTAAAGTAAAATATAGAATTATTTCATGCGTGGCGTATGTTTTGCTTGTGAGTCCGTTATTCTGATTGAGTTTCGAAAGAGGTTTTAAACGTATGACATCAAAATCACGCACTTTTCACATGCGAAAACTCAGTTATTTTAAAGAATTTTATTTACTTTTTTCAACTGGCAATTTTAATAATTGTTACTGTCTCCAAGACAACCAAAACGCAAGATATCATACGGAAATTTTTAAGCTGCTGCGATTGAAATGAAAATCCTTCTTTACTTAAAAATTCGTAAAAAATCTCCTAATTTATATTTTCCTTTGGTTTTTCTTTTAAAAGAGGGCGAAATGTATGCTCCGTCATTTGGCAAAATATAAAAAAGTTATGAAGGATAGAATTCAAGATGAAGCAATTTTAAAAATATTTTACGAAAGTCAGCGTCAAATTTAATTTTATTTGAAAAATTCCCAAAAATCTGAAAATTATGTTACACAGTTCGAACAAACAATTTTTAAAAGAAAATTTTCTCCTGTATCAGATTATGTAAATTTCGTTTTCTTGCGAGTGTAATTACCGGCGTTATTACGTATTAAGCGAGAAAAATCGCTAAAAATCGGACAAAACATAAAATAAAACATTTTCTATTTCGAATTTCGAAAAAATCGCTCCGAGGCATATTAGGATCTGTCCTAGTTAAGCCGTATGCAAAATTCGGTAGGTCAGCGACACACCGTCTCTGCGCAATGCGATCGAGAGACGCGCGCAAGAAGATCGGTGGTCACAAACTTACCTACCTACATAGCTACATACAATGTTTACTCTCAGATTTTATTATATATAAGACTAGCTGCGTACCCGTTCTCCGAACGGTAGGAAAAGAACATTTTCCTTATACATGTAATTCGAAATAAGCCCATTGATGCGGAATCTATAAAAGTAAAAAATTACTTAAATCCTGATGAAACGTTGACGTCATGAGTGCAAATCTGAGATGACTGCAACATGATGGCACAAAAACTACGTCAATGTCACTGGACTGGGATCAAAAAAGAAGCAGCTTCTCTTAGATGACCTTGCCCAGGCTTTTTCTCGATGGATCCGGTATCGTAGAACTGCTTCTATAAGTTGCACACGACGCTGGGCGTTCAAATTGAACTCTCTACAAATCTGGAGACTATCCTACTTCTAGTCTCCACACATGGGATCTAGGTCAAGGGGTGGGGTTGTCCTCCGTAGAGGTCTTTCTAAGGGGTCCTAACCGGTATTTACGCTACGTTTTGGAGGAAACCAGACATATATGTTTCCTAACATATGCATGTTGCGAGTACAGTTTTATTTTCCGAACGGAATACAGGAAAACTCCAAACGGTTAGGTCGGCGGACGCGACCTGTTTTGAACCAGAAACCATCCGTCTCCTAGTTCAGAGCGCTAAGCGCTCGGCCACTGGTCGGACTAAGTCATTGCTAGGGGAATATTATAAGCAATTGGGACCTTTGTTGTTCACATGATTGCAATGTCATTCTCGTATTATTATTACTTATATCTCATATTATTTGATTTATGTTTGATTTTCATTTCATGTTCCTGACTTTTCATATTCTCTTGATTTTTGGGTCCTTGTGCATGCGCATATTCAATTATCATTCCCCATTAAGGTTACTGAATTAAGTAGTTCTCCCTATCGCCACTTCTACACCAAAGACGTCAATCTGCATTTTCCTCGTTTCAAGAACGACGCTTACAAAGTTCCATTGCTTCAGTTTATACTGATTAATCAATTTTCTTGCAAACTAATCGGAATTAAGATATGAGGCTTTGACATAGTACACAGGATTTCTTAAAGACCTTGAAAATGAATTTAGTTAAAAATAACCAAAGTTACAGGTTCGCGTTATTGACGTTGTGATTGTGATAATATTCTAATTGTGTCATATCCAATGCGTTTTCATCTTTCGAGTCAAGAGCTGTAGAAATGAGTGTTTTCACTTAATTGTTAAATTTAACAGCTTGAGTGGCAACAACGGATTCCGTAACTACGGAAACTGCAGCAATATTAAAATAGAACATGAAATGAAATTTATTTCTGGCCACCCAAATTGCAACACCAAGAAAAACAAGAGATATCACAACAAAATTTATTGTGTAGATAACATGTTGACCAAGTAACAAATGATTAAATTTACAGCATTCTATGAAGCGTGGTTCCTGCCAAAATCAGTACCCAGAGTAGCCGCCGTTGTTGGAGATCACAGCTGCCACACGCCTCGGCATTGATTCAAAGAGACTTTGAATGTGTTCTTGGGGTACAGCAGACCAAGCAGCTTCCACACGTTGCCAAAGTTGATCTGGTGTGACAGCTGGGGATGAACTCTGGGTCAGTCGTTGAGCAACCATGGACCACATGTTTTCTATCGGCGAAAGATCCGGAGAGCGCGCCGGCCAGGGAAGCAATTCAATCTGGTGATTGACGAAGAACCCTTGGACAATGCGTGCCACGTGTGGCCGTGCATTATCCTGCTGAAATATGGCTGTTGGCAAGCCCTGAAGGTAAGAAAGGACAACTGGCTCCAACACCTCGGAGATGTAGCGCTGGCTGGTTAAAGTACCGGCAATGCGTACTAGAGGAGTGCGAAAGAGATATCCGATACCGCCCCATACCATAATACCCGGTGCAGGACCAGTGTGACGGTGCATAATGCAGCTGTTCAGCATCCTCTCTCCACGGTGTCTCCAGACTCGAATCCGACCGTCGTGGTGTTGCATACAGAAGCGTGACTCGTCAGTAAAGAGAATTTCATTCCATTCTGTCGTCCACATCCTTCTTTCATCGCACCATTGGCGGCGGAGACGTCTGTGGTTCCGCGTCAGAGGTAGACAAAGCAACGGACGTCTTGCGGACAGACCATTCTGCTGTAAACGACGTCGAATGGTACGCGCAGACACTGGATGATGCGTTACAGACTGAATCTGTTGTGATATGGTTCGTGATGTGACTGAGCGGTCCGTCACTGCCATGCGTACAATCTGCCTGTCATCACGTGACGTGGTGCACTGAGGTCGATGCGGTCGATCACGTCTGTCCGTCGTACCGTCCTGCACCCAACGATCACATATCCGCATCACAGTTGTTTGGTTTCGTCCAATACGACGACCGATTTCCCTGAAAGATAACCCACAATCTCGGTATGCCACTATCCTTCCTCTGTCAAACTCGGATACTTGATCAAAAGATGATCGTTGTTTCCTACGAGGCATAATTTATCGTTTTTTTGAAAAAAAAGCAAGAAAAACACAATTGCTGTACTTGAAACCGTCGAAATCTCCAAGCCTTAAATAGCGCTTTGAGGTGGCGCCACAGGCGCGCTTGATGTGCGTCTGCGCTGAAATTCTAATCATTTGCATATCTCACCTCAGCTAATGCATGTTGTAAATTTCATATTATTTGCATGCTTCCTTCAGGGTGTTGCATTTACGATGGCCAGCAGTGTACTTGCTAGAACTGCCATATTGGCGTAATTAGCGCTTATAGTCGATGGCAAATAGACAAAATGTATCCTAAATTTAACTTCACAGTAAATGCAATATTTATAGGCATTCTCGTTCATCTCCAAAGACTTTCGTATTTATACAGAATTCCTATTTTACTATATTCTGTTAGGCGGGATTAAAAAAAAATTATCTATCCATCCGCTCGTAACATTGGCTTATCTCAATCCTGC
The DNA here is from genome assembly GCA_038373885.1 of Cheiracanthium punctorium. Taxonomy (NCBI): domain Eukaryota; kingdom Metazoa; phylum Arthropoda; class Arachnida; order Araneae; family Cheiracanthiidae; genus Cheiracanthium; species Cheiracanthium punctorium. Next base: position 3,460 of record JAWZYV010016597.1, on the reverse strand, counting down.
CATAGAATTAGAAATAGAAACGCAAAAAACACACGCTATTAAACACGGAGTTACACTACATTTGAATATTTATCGCCAACTTTTCTAAGAAAGGTACTAAAGAAGGAATCTGCTAGAAGACAGTCACTGCACAGGCAGTTGTTTCCAGCTCGCTGATGCGCAATGGCGATTTTGAAAGACAAAGCTCTGTTAGTGAAACTTTTCTACCAGAATGACGAGAACTCCTGTGCTGCGATAAGAGCATTCCGTCGGCTGAATAACTTACGCCGAGGACCAACGATACCACGCGCTTTACGAGACATGATGAAGAAGTTCGAAAGAACCGGACAGCTGGGAATTTCGCCAGGTAGAGGACGACATGTTGTGGATTCTGCACGCGTACAAGACGTTGCTTTGGCGGTCGTGGATGCTACTAGCCAATCGCCACATGGTGTTGTCAGTGTGCCAACTTTTTCTCGTGCTGTTGATCTGCCCTATTCGACCCCGGCACACATATAGAACATCTGTAGAACGTCTTGATGATCTGCAGCGCCACCTATTGGCAACTTCTTGTATTAATATTTTTTTAAATAAATCACGAGCGCGTGATCTGAAGTGCCTGTTTTCAAAATTTCATCACATTATGGCCCATACAACATCCTGCACAGGCCTCTGAGTTGGGGAAGTTTAATTTGGACAACCCTGTACAAGATATGGCTATGTCAGTATGTCCATAACTTATCCAGATGTCCATAGAGACATGTTCTGAAAAAGTTTGTGCTATGTGGGATGAAGAATCGACTATTCTAGTTTGCGGAGGGATTTGGGATTTCTACACTTAGTATATTAAATCCCATACCTGTGGTCAATAAGGAAAAATGATCCACACGCATTCAAAGTTTTAACCCTTTGAGGCGCAACCCTTTCCCAATGCTGAAAAAAGGGCAGCCGTCACCATCGCTCGACTTAACTACCAGCAAGATGGCGGACGATCGAAACGTTCATCGTGTGCCACAGATCTAGAGACCCTTTTTTGACGCAGCTGGCTGTGCGACACAGCCAGTTGTCATAAATTTAGACAGCAATGTTTTAAATGAAAAGGATTTTAGTGAACGTGTCCCCTGTGCTTTCCTGACGATTCGCCTACGCATACAAGTTCTAGATATTATTTTTAAGCACAGATTGACGAATGAAGCATGCGCTTGCTTGGTTGAGAGTTAAAATTGACTTTCTTGACCTTGAAACTCTTTCAGTCTGTCTAACTTTCGCTGACGCACACACATTATTTTTAACAATTTATTGTAGTTTACAAGGCATGAAAACCCAGGATGCCTTATACTGCCATCGCATTTCTGAAGTCATGTATAAGTCACATAACAGGTCATCGATATTTAAAAATAAGACGTTCGGAAAATGCGAATTGTGTTACGGAGCGCAAGACAGAACGTCACCACCTTGTGACAACACTAACTATTGCATCAGCGCAACCTAATGCAGCTGAGTTCTTGAGTATAACGACAAAAACAACACTTAAACTAGAAGTGCAGTTTGTAATTATTTTCTATAAGAGGTACCTGTATGTAATATCTGGTGTTTATAATATTAGACAATTTTCAGTGAATTATGAAATGACGAACCGAAACGAAGGGTGGAATTACCGGAGTACCTGCGCCGTAGGCGCTCACCTCCAGTGAGAATTTTTGAAGTGTGTTATTTGCAAATCATGTAGTAGAAAACCCCAAAAGGTGACCGGGGCAATAATTCGATTCAGGCTCGAAAGTCGGACCGGGAGAATCGAAGGCAAAGAGAAGAGAGAGATCAAAGCCGATCCAGGCAATGACGAAAAGATGGTAAGTCTAGTTGGATGACCGACCCGCCCACTAGGGACGGACTTCCGACGGGTTGCTCGGCCAGAGACCATAGTATGAGCTGCAAGCTCATACTATGGCCGGGGCTTGGATAGTCGACCCGCCCTTCCCCCGCCCAAAGAGCCGGGCTCCAGACGGGTTGCTCGACCAAGAAACAAGATGGATGCCTAAAAGCAGTCAGAAAAAATGGCGCCGTGAGGCAGAATGAAAAAGGCCAATTAAAATTGGCAGAGCGAAAATTTTGGAAGAAAACCAAGAAATGATGACGAAAGTCCACGAAAAAACTATAGAAAAAAGGTCCTAATCAATAGTAAGAAGGCCTGTAGTTAGGCGTAGTCCTCCGAGGCGTGATCCCAGCAACCAGACGAAATACGGCGCCCTATGTTGCCCCCGAAGGGGTGCCACATCCGTAAAGCTTCGATGAAAGTCCTCCACGTTGCCCGGCTCACATCGATCTGGCGGCGAGCTCTTCTTTAACGGAAACAACCGCAGATTCCGTCCATCTCCACACCATAGGTCGACTGCCACTCACAAGCCGAAGACGAATGCCGCGTAGATCTCACGACGTTGAAGTAGGCCTAGCTCCATTATGAAATGACGAAAACCGCAATGTAACAGAAAACTTTTCTCATTTAATTCGTTATTATAATTGCTTTTGAGAAAGATAGTTTAGGAAGTATACGAAGTGTGATTGTAACGAAAGTCAACAACAGAAACTATAATCATAAAGTTTTGAAAAAAAAATTCCTATTGTGACTTCGAAATTAATCACCTCAGGCTGGTACTTAAAATATTCCGCCACCTTGGCCTGGCTAATTTAATACAGTTTAAATCATATATGAGCAACCGTCGGCCCACGGGCTGGACTTGGCCCGCCTTGTCTTTTCATCCGGTCCGCGAAACATATCACCAGCAACTCATATAATCCGTTCAAAATACCATTTAAACTCAAATTATATTTATTGCCGGCGACATTGCTAACGTCTGAAAGTTTGGCCGTACCACCTGGTTTAAATCAATCCTACGAAAGCATAGTTTCAATTCTTGGTGTTTAGAAAATATACCAAAAAAAATTTCACTTAAGAGTATATACCGAGTGTTCAATTAATGACTGGTTGATTTTAAAAGCAAATAATTAAAATGCTACTGGATACTGGAATGTACCGTTCGCAGTATTTGTACTCTAAAACAATAAGTTTTGAAAAAAATCGGAATTTAAAGTTATTTTCGAATTTCTCTCTAAGAGGGAGTTGCAGGAAATCTGGTCGCGCGACAAAATAAATAAATAAATAAATAATAAATAAATATAAAAAAATAACTATTGCTCACAGTTATTTCCGTTAGTTGTTCTTAACCGAGTGTATGATGTAATGATGTACATTTTTGCAGTCAAAAACTTGTCAAAAATTGAAAATAACGTTATTTCTCCATTACTGCACCACACTCCCTGCAGTGCCCTCTTCCGTTGAAATTTAAAAAGAATTTTAATGCCTGATTTCTCCTCCCCTCTACAACTTACTGTTTTCCTAGTGCCAAAGCAGGAAACGGTGTAATCCTATCTAAAATCGTATTTTAATTATTCTCTTTTAAATAGGTGAGTCATTTATCGACCA
>JAWZYV010016596.1:0-41066 GCA_038373885.1 Cheiracanthium punctorium | reverse complement strand
AACCCTTGATATTTTATGTTCATAATATATGTGATTGTAATATGTATGTGCTTTAAAATATGTTATCGAATTACTGTTATTGTTAGTATTTGTAAGTGTACTCTTTAATAGAGTACAGGTGGGGTGTGTTGCGAATTCACTCGCAGCATCTCCTAAATATCGCCTCTAGTGACGTCATTTCGTCAGTTTCGTTTCTGTGGTTTATAGTCACTAGTGGCAACGATGTAGAAAAGAATGCGCTCTTAGAAAAAGGGTTTTGGTTCTTGTTGAAAAAACTTGTGCTGTTAAATAAATGTGTGATGTATGTGTATAGAAATTTTTTTTGAAACTAAATTAGACCACTGAACCACTAAATAGATTCGCAAAAACGTGAATACGCGTTAGAACTCTTTAAACATGCATGCATGCATTTTGACAAAAAGTCCTTCTATCAAGGCACTCCCTTAGAGGCAGACAGCCCCTGCATAGCTTTGCTTTATCACAATAAACAAACATTTAGTTTTCTAATGTATCAATCTTATAAATAAAAATGAAATTCTGTTTGTTTGTTTGTTTGTGGATTTGATTCATATACAAATCCACAGAAACGGACCTATCGGCCTGAAATTTAGCACAGATATGTAAAATAATATAGAATAAATCGTAGTCCACTTTAAAACTTTGAAAGTCCACCCGTTCCCGGAATTTAAGAGATTTTTTATGCTCTTCACGCACAAAGCTTTCCGTAATTTTAAACCCTGTAGTGAAAAAAGTGTGAAATAAGGATCGTGGTTGCCATGTGTAGCGATTTTGCCGAATAAAATGTTTTAAATTCTCAAAGTAAATATAAAAAAATAATAATGATTTTTTTTTTTGTTAGTTTATATTCGTAAGGTTATTTTTTTTTTAAATTATAATATCGTGTGCATGGGAAATCAGAGCAGGAATGAAATGTTTTATACGCAAAACAATAAGAATTGAAGATTTCCGAGGCAAATGTGTAAAATTTTTTAGTTTGGCGGAAAAATAAAATGGCTGAAATATCGATTTTGAGTAAGTGAGTTCTAGCGGTTTGCACAGTTTTCGGCTTGGCGCAATTTATTGAGAGCTTAAGGAAATAGATTTTTGTAAACAAGTGCAAAGGTTTTATTAGAATACAGCGTTAAATTTTAATGATCCGTGAAGAAATAATGCAGTTATTAAGGGATTTCAAGCGATCTAACTTCAGAATTCTCGCCAATTGAGTACATTGATTTAAGTTGGGGGAATTCCGCCAAATTTCAGAAAATTGAAATCTTCTCATTTAGTACATCGGAGTAACGATGAATAAAACACATTATAGTTGATAATTTTAAAAAAATCGGCTGTATTAAGGGATTCCAATTTTCAAATAAATGCGTGCTACTCTTTGGCGGTCGAACCATTTCCCATATTGATTGCTGCTAAGACAATGCTTCGAATGATTCCCTGAAAAAACTCTTGCAAAATGGCGTATGTTGGCACTTTGGCGAGGCTTAGATTTGAAACTGGATTTTATTTGAGACTGGGATATATAATGACACTGGTTATAGATAAAAATGAATGTTGGTATGTGTTTATGAGGTTGAAAAACTCTAGCACCGTTGAGCACCGTTGCACGATGAAATTTGGTTCACCTAAGTTTTTTATGATGGAGAAGGTTTTTATGCCATCCTTTTTCCTTAACTTGCCACTTGGTGCCGCAGCACAACGTCGAATTCTATTCCGCTTAGCCGTTTGCTATGCGAATATCGTCCAACCGATTTCGATGAAATTTGGTACACACGAATATTAGAACACGGAGAATATTTTTCACTATCCATTTTGCTGTAACTTGCCGCTAAAGGGTGCTGCAAAGCATCAACTTCTATACCGTTCGACCGATCGGCATAAAATTTTTTATACTTACACATTTGAGCACGAAGAATATATTCTAACTGCGTTCCTTTTGATGTTACTCACCACTAGATGACACTGCAATGCATTATTATTTTAACTCGCCACTAGATGACGCTGCAGCAGGCCAAATTCTTGACCATTCAAACGGTCGCTATGAAAATCAGTATACATACACTCTAAAAAATAACCGTAAATTCACTGGATACTTTCCTGGAAATTTTACGGAAACTTTCCGTATTATCAGATTCCAGGACTTTTTCCGTATATCAAGAATTTGGCCCTTACTGGCGGGAAAGCCCATCCGGTTTTCCGAGAAAGCTCTGGGGGGTCTAAAGACGTCGGAACAATTACCGCTTGAAGGAAACGAGGAAGTGGATTGGGGATAGTTTGAATTATAGTGGTTTATTACAAAAGTGGGTTTCGTGCGAAGTTTTTACAATTTAGAAGGAAAGTGCCAATGAAAAAGGACAACGAAGTTAAAAATATATTTTGGACGATATTTAATTACTGATCATTATATAATTTTATAAAATAGTGATTAAGAAAAATTTTATGTACAGATAATTTTAAGATTGTTTTATAATGAAGTCACAAGAAAGAAAAATATTATCTTGCTTCTAAAAATATTTTCTTTTCTTTCTGATATAGAAAGAATAAATCAAATTTTATTACAGTACACTCGTACTTTTAAAGAAAACTTATAAGAACATGTGTATGCACATTATACGCGCCCGGTACATACAAAAATAATAGATATAAAATTATGGGAAATGTTAATGTAAGAACTTTGTTTGCTACATCCATGAGCATACTGCTGCCTGATTCAGGATTCTGGTTCGCCTCTCGCCAAACAGTTAACGGTGTAGTTCGAAAAAACCATGGGATTTTGGTACATAAATACAAATAAACTAATTATGTAATGCACTTCAAAATTTTTAGAATATCTTTTTATAATGTGCATTATACACTGTAATAAAAGATAAACCTGTATCAGTAGCGAAACTTTAAGGAAAATTTCTTAAAAATCGAAAATTTAGCAGGATATGCCACTTTTCGAAACTTTTTTTGCCGTGGAATTCCATGTTGAAGAATTTTTTCCGAAAGTTTTATAAAAGGCACCTTTATTTCTTTTATTGCGGTGCGTAATACAGCTTAGAAAGAATCCTCCTGAATTTTTTCGAGCCCCTGGTGCAATTAGCTTATTCTGTTTTGTGTACTTAGACCGTGAGGGAGATTTTATTTTTTCGAACTGCACCCTTAAGTAGAATAAAAAGGTTTCCTGTTCGATTTCATCTATATTCAGAAAATAAAAGAAACCATCGACAAATATTCACACGTGGTAGTGAGTGGATAATACGTCAAACAAGTAACCGATTTCGACCCACCACTTAAGACCATCGTGCACATGCGGCGTACGTGCAAGTTAAATCCGTGATTCCGAAAGTCTTTTTGACTGTCGCTAGCAGTTTCCAAGGGATGCAAATATTCAGAAGTCCCTCATATTTTGACGAGTAAATTATATTGGAAAATGCAAGTTGCTTCAAACGACACATTTCAGTGTTTTTCTCTGTCCTGGAAAACAAGCAAGAAATATTGAAAATAAAATAAAGAACATATATTCTTATGGCCATCATTGACGTATATGAGCAAGGGCTGCGAAAAATAATTCTTCCTGGCTGGGTTCTGCTGAGTTGGGGGAGGGGGGGGCGACTAAGCCTTTCCTACAAAAATTTCAGCCCCATTCTAGAAAAATTTACATTGCAAGAGTATGAGATGGAGGGGTTCAAATCACATTTCTCGAAATATTAAAAAAAAAAAAAAAAAACATTCATTTAGCTAACAATAATACTAACTTTAAGTGGAACTATACACATAATTTTGTTGAATGTAAGGGAAAAAGGGTACCAATATGAGAGGAAATTAATTTAATTAGAAAGCAATATTTCTGAATCCTTTTAAAATTTTATTAGTCCTCCTTTGTTTTTCAAAACTGGCTGCACGTGCTATGTCAAGCAATTTATGTGTGGTCTTAAGATCTCATTTATGATTTTACCACACATAAATGACAAATTATTATTTTTCTTTATTGTAATTTATTCTTCCGTATGATATTTACCTTTTTAAAAATTTTAAAAATTAAAAGAAAAGAAAGAAGAATGAAACGACGCAAAAGTAAAATGGACAATATTAGTATAATGAATTAATAACCCAACAATAAAACTAACACACTTATTGTGTGTTAAAAAATAAATTGCTCATAAAAGTAGAAAATAACAAAGAAAGCATATTTTATACGATTTAAAATTTTATAACTATGCCTAAAGCTATGCCTAAAATTTTATAACTATAACTAAAGTAAAATGACTAGAAACTCTAAACATATATAGGACCGTAAAAATAGGGAGACATGGTGGGGCAAATAGGAAAATGGTTAAGTTCTGAAAATTTTTGAGCTAAATCTTTTTTAAAAACTGTTTTAACAACACATTTTTTTAATGTTGAAGAGATCGTGTGACTATAGTATTAATTTCCATCTTGTGTGCCTCTCCAAACACGTACTTTGTTCCTGTTCCCCAAAGCGCCGGCCTCGTCAAAATGTAATTAGCGATTTTCGAAACTGCCCCTCTACTGTTCGTGGGAATGTTAAAAAGAAGTATTGCCATCTCACAGCATGTGGTGTCCAGCCAGACCCCGTTTTCTAAGAAAAGGGGACAGGTTCTCGAAGATCCCCTTTGCTCCACGGTAAAGCGGCAGCGGCATCAATCTGCTGAGAGTCTGGAGGAGAGAGGATAGTCTGTTCTGCTCTACTATATTCACCCATACAAAGTAAGTTAACTTTACACTTTTTTTAGCTACATAAATATTTTGCACTAATACTTTTTATAAGAATGTTTTTCATTATCAGAGCCTGATCATAGGTGGACGGGGCCCCGGGGAAAGAGGTTATTTTAGGCCCCCTATACTGTCACAAGTATTTTAACTTATTTTTGTTTGCTGTTGCATTTTCCCGACATAAAAATAAAACATTTTTAAAGAAAACTAAAATTGAATTAAAAATTAGCTATTTATTTATACTTATTTAGAACAAGATTATGCATTTAAAAGCGATTTTAATATTTTTTTTAGCCCGTTTGTGTGTGTGTGTGTGTGTGTGTGTGTATGGCCATACCATACGTTTCCAAAAACTCCTAACTTCTTGTTTATGGATCCATGAGTCTTAAAGACCATTGAATTAGAAGAACAGTAAATAAATCCCTAAGTCCATTTATTGTCAAAAATTATGCTATAGATATTACAAAGGAAATTTAGTTGCAAAAATTTTATTATTGCAGTATTTATGAATATGTAATAAATCATGATAACAATAAATCGGGAGATTTGGGAGCCCTTATTTATCTGGGGCCCAGGGCCTATAGTCCCGCATGCCCGTGTAATAATCAGGCTCTGTTCATTATACTAAAAAATTTCTCAATTTCAGCTGCCAAATTATGTTTTATTAGCAAATCATTCTATTTTTGATACTGATGGTTGGCTTATATATTATATATAAGAAGGCTATTTCACTTTATAAAAAATTCCTTTGGTTCCAAAATCACATAAAGAATATATTTCATTTGAAATTTAGAATTCTTAAATGTTATTGATGTATACTAAAATATTAACTTTTTAATAAAGTAGATAATTGATCATTTTATTTATTACTTTGTTCATGCAGCTAAGTGCCTAATACCTTAAATATTAAATGAAGTTAGTAAACTGCACATTTTTATTTGATTATTTGGCTTATTTTCAGAAATAATTTGTAGTGTATTGCTTTTAAAAATTACTCAGTTGATTTTTTTTTTAATTTTCTCATGCACTTGAATTGCTATGCTGCAAATTAAAAGTCAAATTTTAGGGTCTGGTAAAGTAAATGGAATTTTAAGAAGTGTGCAACTCTAAATCTTAACGAATAAATTGTAAAGAAATTACTATTTGGTCTTCACTAAAGAAGATTTTTTTTAAATAATAATTATTGATGTAGACCAAAATCTGAGGTCAAAGTTTTTGATGACTAATTTCAGTTTTTTTCCATTCCTTCTTCAGAATAAATTATTTTTCTTTAGCATTGTTTTTTTTTTAACCTACAATCCCATGAGAGTGAAAATTTATACCTACTTTAATTAAAAATTAATTTTTTAACCTTATCGCCCCCCCCCAAAAAAAAAAAAAAAATCATTTGAAATTTTTCACTTCGAGTACAGATTTGGATATGATTGAAAAAAAAAAGCAAAGGAATTAAAAGTTGAAACAAAGAATACTCTGATTAGTTTAAAAATATTTATGAAAGCAAACAAGAAATAAATATTAACATTCTAGAATTTTAAAAATAAATAAAAGCTTTGCAATTACTCACAGAACCTTTAAAAACTTTTACCTTTCTTTGAAAAAATATTCTAGATATTGTAACTGCTTTTCAGATATTCTGCTCTTCTCTATGGCAAAGTTGCTTTTTTTTTGGGGGGGGGGGAACCTAATGTATTTAGAATCGTATAAATTATTTGCTTAATATTTATATATTTTCCATAATATGAAAGTTACTTTATTAAGCTTTCCTTTTCAGGAAATATGTATTTAGTATTAACATATTTTTAATAATATTAAGGTGTAATTTACATTTATGAGCCCTAATCTCAGTATGCTTTAATACATCTGCTTACAACATATCCTGTGTTGTAAGTTTTCAATGTTTTTTAGGTGTTTTATGTTTGAACAGAAAATATTTTTGACATTCTTTTATGTTTTCGTATCCATAAGTCATAATTGCTTAACTGTTTTTGAATAACAATTGCAATGTTTCGTAAGATTTCATTTTTCTGCATAAATTACCTTAAAGGAAAAAAAGAATTAAAACAATTCTACTATGAATGTGTGTCAGTGGCGTAGCCAAAGGGTGGGGGATAGGGGGTCACAACCTCCCCCCCCCTATGAGGAATTTTTTGCCTTACAAAATGTATATTCTTCACTACCTTATCACACACGCGTATAGGTATATATGAGTTGAAGTAGTCGTAACCGCCCTCCCCATGAAAAATTTCTGGCTACGCCACTGGGGTGTGTGTATGTATATACTCGTGTATATATGAAAGATGTTTTCCAAAACAAACACTAAAAGTAAAAAAATGATTATATTTTATAGAAATTTTTTTTACTAATCTAAATATACGGAATTTTACAATTTGTAGTATTTGTTAGTAATTTTTTCAAATATTTTTTTAATCCTGGAAAAATATGTTATTTAGATATTCATTTTTAATATTCATGCAACAGGTTTATTGGAAAACTTTTGAAACATTTGCCATTTTTTATGCAATATATAAATGTTGTAATCAGTGTTTGTTATATTACATAGTTGTGATATAACACTAATTTCAATGTAAGAAATTTTCTGCATTGCATTATGCATTAATTATATATAATTATTATTTTAAATTACTTTACGAATAATTATCAATAATGTCGCAAACTTTACGCCATGCATAATTACATATATATTGCTATTTTTTGATTCACATGTGATTTCATCTTTTTCTGGTTTTCTTGAAAGGCATCCTTGTTTAGGCTTGCCATATATTTCTAAGGCCAAACGAGGACAAAACATATTTTTTGTGGGGTCTTTAGTATAATTTCATTACAACGAATTTAAAGAGAAAATTGAACTGGTAATTCTGGAAAATTCATTAAAGGGAAATTTCATTTATTTAATTAGTTCTAATGATTTTCTTTAATAAAAATATTTATTCGTTAATCGGAAATATTAATAAAAATTTAGTTTATTCTAATGAGATTTTTCAGCATTTTAAAAATTATTTTATAAAGTAAATTAAAAATCTTACCTTACTGGAATATTCAACTTTATTTATTTAGTTGCATTTTTCATTAGACATGACTGTTTGTTTATGATGACATCATAAAAGTTACAACACGAAAGTTCAGAAATAATTTTGACGTTTAGAAGATGCTTAACATTACATACTGAAGGTCTATCCCCTTTCTGCAGAAAAATTTTCCCCGTTACAGATGTCCCAGGCAAAGACACCCTAAACTACTTTGAACAATTTAGAACAAACTATTTAGAATGTTGCGACATGTAGTATCAGTCTTCTGTAGAGCTTTGAAAAATAGCTCTCCACTTCTCTTCAGACCCCACAATGGTCCATTGCATAAAGTATTGGAAATGATAGATGGCTGAAGTGGTTCTCTGGCTAACCGCATGGCTGTTGATCTAATGCTCTGGCGTTTCGGTGTGGTTTTCTCCATATGTCACATAAATTAACATAAGCATCGCAAGCTGCTGATTATTGTGGAGGGAGAGGGGGGTGGAGAACAAAACATGATCTTTTTTCTCAATCATCATTAAAATTTTATCATTAGTAAGGCAAAATATTGGAGGGATGTGTCCCCTCGCCCCATGAGCATTAGAACCCTTTAAAAAGTCCTCTTCCCAAGGCACCCCACCTTCTGCAGATACCTGATGTGGAGGTTTGCCCTAAACACACTACTCTCTACATTACACACTTTTCTTCAATGGTGTCTGGAACCTCTGAATTTGAACCACCCTCAATAATCCCGGATTTTCTCAAATCCCACGCATTATCCCTGTATAGCACTTAAAAAAAAGAGGACTATAATCCCAGACATCTCCTAAGCCTATCCCTCTTTAAAAACAATTGTTTATAAAATGGTCCTTTTTTCGTCAGAAATGCTCCTTTTTCCCCTTTTCTAGATAGAAAATTTAGTGGAATTCCTGTAATATTATAGAACCCTCTAAAAATGCCCGCCGCCCGAGGCATCGCCTTTTGGTAGATAGCCCTCGAGTAGCTTTGCTATAAACCCACACACACACATTTTTTTTTTTTTTTTGCAGTCCTTTTATATTCCTGAAAAACAGATGGACTATCTATTATTTAGATTGCCAAAGTAAGTTATTTTGACAAATTAAATTTGATGCTTACGTTTTATATCGCTAAAGTAATATAATCGTGTTGTATGAACTTAAAACTTACATAATAGCTGATGACTGTATGTTTAATAAAGTAAATGAGTATAACACTTGATTCACATGGTACCTTGTTACCATTACATTTTGAAGCACAAATTCTGTATAGTGTCTTCGTGGTAGGGGTTTAGCACTCAAAAGATACAAACAAGTTCAGCTGATTATACAGAGAGAAAACCGAGCGCTAACCTTTTAGGAATTTTGTGTGAGTAAATGTGATCGTTTTCCCTGTGGACTATTAACAAGTTATTTGTTACTTATTAAGGCCAATCAGCCCAAAACTTGGTAGTTATGAACTTGAGAAAAATAAACTTGTTTATTTATAAATTTGTTTATTCACTTTCAGATTTATAAATTTCATATAAAATTTATTGTATTCGTTCTAACAAAACATTAATTTTAATTAAAAATTTATTACATTCAGGTGGTTCAATTTTTTGCAGCAAGCGACTTCATCATTTTCATGGACAAGGTTCCTGTAAAGCGGACAAAAAATTTCGTCGGTGCTGTTTCAAGAATACCCCTATAATTGGAATCTATACAACGGTAAATGGTGCCTTTTTTCTTTCTTTTCCTTTTAAATATTCATCATAAATGTAGTTTGTGTAATTTTCTATGCTTAGTAGTATGCATATCACAGGGATATTTTACAACATGAATAAGCTAATTTGTTGCCCTAAATGTACACTGGAAGCATGGATTGACAACATCAAGATTATTTTTTCATATGCGTTATTACTCCATTTATTATTATTATTATTCTTTTTTTAATTTACCCCCTTTTTTCCTAGCTCGATAGCATTCATTTGTAGAATAATTAACTTATTATTTAGCTTTCAACAATCTGATACCATGAATACTAATTAATTCCTGTATTAATCTCATTCGTTTTCTGAAAATTAATAAACACGTCACTGCAATTTTTCACAAAGTACGGTATATTAAAATACGAAATTTAATTTTTATGTGGTCCCTCTTTTCCTATCACTAATATTTAGAATATGTTGCTTAGTGTCTAAGAACCAAAATTAAAAAGATAAAATCATATCTCTAAGTGTAAGTTTCGGTAAGTAAAATTTTTAATTTCACGAATTTGAAGGCGTTTAATTGTCTTTTCAAATAAATAGATCATTATTTAACTTTTATCAATTTACAGTTTGTCCCCTAAGTTTAAAGAAACGTTTTTCTTCTTTTTCACTTTGCAGTATAATGAATTTATTGCTTTATTGTGATTTAAAATTACTTAATTTACACCAATTAACAAGGCAAACGTATTTCCATGTATATTTTTATTTTATGTAATTACTCTGTTTAAAAATTAAGAAACAAAGCATTATAAAGGATGTGTCAAAAAGATTGAAACACGCTTTATTTTTTTAGCAATAAAAGTAAGTGGTGTAAATTACAAAAATGTTTAAATTAAGGTAGAAAATAAAGTAATAAGTTTACAAAATTGTAATTATAACGCTCACCAATCTTCAAAATGTTGCACTTTTTGAATTAGAAAAATATTATTCGACTCACATAAGAATGATTTTAAAAAACCGCACATCTGTATTTTTAAAACTGAAGAAGTTTTGTTTGTCCAACACTGTGAGTCCCTAATACTGTGAATGGGGACCATCTATCACAGGGGAAATGATATTTTTTGACGTATCACAAAAAAAGATAGAACTGGATGATATTAGCCATATGCAGCTCATGGGCCCCATAAGGAGTACGACTGCTTTATAGGATCTCTGTGCCATACTTCATTTAGATTCATGTGGTAAAAATTGTCGACACACATTAGCATATTTTTGATCATAAAATTTTTACCGTCAGTTTATGGTCTCTATTTTACGGAAAAGTGGCATAAGTCAGATTTTTTCTTTCAACGTGATTCAGTACATTTTAAAGATACAGTTATACAGATATGCGGTTTTTTTAAAATGATATCTCCAAATTAAACACAACAATTTTCTGATTGACGAAATTTGTGTAAGAGCCAAAATTAAAATTTGTAACTTTTTGAAAATGAATGATAGGAATATTTCATTAAAGTAACCTTAATTCCTACTTTATTTTAAACATTTTTTTTTTTTCAATTTACACTGATCACTTATCTTTAACAAGAATAAAAGTAAAGAGCGTTTCAATCTTTTTGGGACGTCTGTATATGTGGCAGTCATTTCGCTAAACAATTTTTTCTAAATTTAACACAGTTACAAAAAATTACTCTAAAATTTTTTAAGTTCTTGAAATTAAAATTTGCCTTTGATATCAATATAACCATCAGTTTAAAATCAATATACTAATATTGTTCAGTAATTTTAATTTAATCTCATCATAAAGATATATCTACGTTTGGAGTAACTTTTATTAAATGCATTGGAATTACGCTATATGAAATGTATTTAAGTACAGTCAACAGCAAATATTAGTACAGGCAACAGTATTATCAGAATCTATAACCACATTACAACATATATGTCAGATAATAATGTACTTATAAGAGAGATACTACTGCTGTTTTAATTTCATTTGTAATTGAAGTGTATAATATTTTTTTCTCCTTGAAATGTAAGATATATTTTCTTTTGCAGATGCTTAGCGGATATAAATCCTGATAGAGGAACGAAGTATGGAAAGAAAAAACTAAAAATGCTGTGAACCCAAAAAATTTAAAATTAGTAATTTAATCCAATATAAAATCTTAAAATTGTAATTTCTTGTTATTTAATAATGTCTTACAATAAATTTCTGTTATTTTGAATTGTATGTTTAATCTCTGATTTTTTTTCTCATGATGGATTTTTTTTTATGACAGTAGATTTGTCAGCACAACATTTTTATAAAATAATACAATTCGAATAAGTCAATTTATTATTCGGAATTGTTTTTTGTGTGTATGCTACAAGTTTAATAATTGCATTATACACACTATCATTTTAGAGAAAAAAATATAGTACCAAAAAAGATTTTTAAAATTAAATATTTGATGTTTTTTGTTAATGTGCTTAAAATTTAGATATCAGAAAGCAATTTATATCAGTAGATATCAGTTGTGTTGCCACTCATTGGCAAAACTTTAACTCCAGGAATGTCACTCTAATTTTTGTAATTTTTATCTTTCAATAATATTGATACAAAATGAAGCAATATTCATCGTTGATATAAGACAATTTAACTTATGTTTAATTACTGTAGATAGGTTTAAGCTGAATACAATAATTTCAAATTTGATTTAGAATTCTATTATCTGTATGAACAAAATAAATCCAATTACTTCCCCTTGTATTAATATATACTGGTAATATACTAATATATATTAATTAATATTTGCTCTCTTTTATAGCAGAACAATGGTTCAACATATGAATTCTACCAATTAAAATGAAATTAATTTACTTTGCACGCATTAGTGAATTATTTATATCTATTATCTTCGTTTTTAGGAAAGTTTACTAATTGTGAGCAGTCGTTAAAGGATATAGGGTTTTCATTGGGGAAAGTAGAATAGTTTTTTATTGTTCTATTTGTTTAAAAAAAGAGAGCAAATCCGGCTCATGCGTTTTCCATAGACCAGGAACGTAGATAGAAAAAAAATTGGGGGGGGTGGGGTGGCTCAAAGTAGAAAAGTAAAAATTCTCACAAAAAGGCTTGATTATTATCAGTTTGCTAAAAAAAATTCAAATTTCGAAAGTCGCCCGGGCTCTTTGAGCCAACCTTTTGGCTGCGTCTTTACCTCAGATATTGCCCGACTTTGAGAGGTGTCCGGATTGGGAGAATTTCACTGTACTTGCAAAAGGTATATATGTACGATTTATACATTATGCATACTATGACGGCAAGAAAAATTTGAGAACAGTTGGCTCCTATACGTTACACTATTTTAGGGTCCTGCAAATAGCCTGCTAGGTTACTGAATTATAATTTATAATGCTATGTGGAATTTATGTACACAGAAGAAATAAAAGTTCCTATTTATATATAGTACATGACTCTTAAAATGTTTGTCAAGTACAAAAAAGAAAGAAATCAAAAATTTAAATTCAAAGTGTAAGCAATATTCTCATAAAATCAACGTTCTTCTAAATTTCACTTTTAATTTTTTTCAAGGGTTTGCTGTTTTTAATAATGTTTAGAAATTATGGTTCTAATTGCATTATTTTAATAATATTCAGTGGAGGATACAAATTTACTCGTAAGTAGCACCTGATTTATAACAGTGTTCCCCTAACATTCTCCAAATCAGTTTTTTTTTTTTTTTTTTTACAATGAGCTTATATAATTAATTATTTTTCTAAGAAAACTGATCCTGGGAAGAAAAAACATACACACAAAAATTGAAATAAAATAAAAAAATTGAAATAAAATAAAAATTAAATGAACAGAAAAATGTTAATTGTGTAACGTTTCAGAAAGTATTTTGTTGAGAGGAATACAGAAACATGTTATCTTATGGATGTTTAAGATATCACGTTTCTAAATCAGTATATTGTCAAATTGTACATTATGGTCAATTTATGAGTATATTGTCAAATAATTTTTTCTGCTTAGATATGGAAACGATTGTTTGACGGGATTTTCCAGAAGTCTTCAAAATACATAACTGTATAATAATATATAGGAAATTTAGAGAAAAAGATAACCAAAGATAAGATAATACAAAAAAAATTGTTTAAATTAAAAAAAATTGATATTTTAAATAATAATGTCACATTAACAAAAATATTTGATATTTTTGTTAATGTGACATAATGTATTATGTCAGCAAATTTATTATTTGTCAATAATTAAAAGTTAATGTGTTAATTTAGGCATCAGAGGTCAATTTTATATCAGTAAAATTTGTGTTGTCATTCATTAGCAAAACGTTAACTCCAGCAATGTTACTCTAATTTTTGTGACTATCTTTTCCGTTATGTATTAATAATATTGATACTTAACGATGCACTGTATGTACTGCATATAACTGTACAATACAACAAAACTTTCTGTTAAATAACGGAAAAATTGAAATACGGAAACTTTATAGACCTAGGAAATTACCCTGATAATAACGGAAAAGGTAAATAACCAAAATACGTTACAATGCTGAAAAATGTCCCGTTCAAAAACGGAAAAAATAAAATACGGAAGTCCGTTCAAATACCGTTCAATCCGTGAAAAAACGGAAAAAGCAAAATACGGAAATTATTAATTTCACAAAATTTATCCGGTAAAAAACGGAAGATTTAGAATACTGAAATATGTTATTGTACCGAAGAATATCCTGTAAAAAAACGGAAAAATCAAAATACAGAATTTTGTTATTTCACGGAAATTATGCAGTAAATAACGGAAAACCCTTAAAACGGAATTTTGAAAATAACGGAAACTGTCCAGGAATTTACAGAAATAAAATTCCGTAAATATACGGAAAAAGTACTGGCGTCTGAGCTGCCAGTACTTTTTCCGTATTTTCACGGAAATTTTTTTTACAGTGTAGCTATTTGAACAATGAGAATATTTTGGCGTTATCCATTTTGCTATAACTCGCCACTTGACGGCGCTGTAGCAAATCATTACTTTAATTAACCACTAGATGGCCCTGCAGTGTATCACTTCTTGACTGTGCAAACGATCGCTATGAAAATAGATATACATAGATATTTGAACACGGGGAAGAGTTTGGCGCTATCCATTTTCCTATAACTTGCCACTAGATGTCGCGTCAACACATGAACTTCAGGACTGTCCAGCCGATAGTCATGAAAATTCGTATACATCGATATCTGAATGCGAAGAATATTTTCGCCGTATCCGTTTTGCTAAAACTCGCCACTAGATTGCGCTACGCCACATGGCCTTGTGCAAAGTGCACCGTACAAACGATTGCCTTGCAATTCGGTATGCATGATTATTGGACACAATATAACGCGATATCCATTTTGCTATATCTGTTTATTACAATGAATAGTAATCACCACAAATCGTAATATCAAAAAGTCTATTCATTCCCGTGCGAAGAACGGGTACTTCAGCTAGTATTTAAATAATAATGTTTTACATAATTAGTTACTACTAGCAATTTTTATGTTATATAAACAGATTTAGAAATAAGGGTGAGGAAAATGAATAAATGAAGTGTCTTTATAAGAATTTTCTTATTCTGAAATAATTCTTTTTCCCGCGCTCTCTCACTGGGAGACGAAAAGTGCCTTGTTTAAACCAGGTCGCATTCGTCGATCTAGCCGTTCGTTGTGCGTTGTTGTGAGATTGCGGCCAAGTATCTACACATGGGATCTAGGGCGATGGGTGGGGTGCCCTCCGTGGGGGTCTTTCTAAAAGGTCCTAACCGGTCCTATCCTTTCGGAATTTTCCGTGGTTTTCTCCGAAAGACCCTCACGGAATGCAACCGCAACCCCCTTTGGCCTAGATCCCTCGTAAATAGTAGGCCGTAACTCCACAAATCAAATTAATTTTCTCAATTTTAATGTCTGCTTTTCAGTAACAGTAAGACTTTAAAGACTGGCACAAATATTATGCCGAAAATTTAAAATGCCCTTGACAACTGAACTCCATATTGTTTGTGTTATAATTGTAATGTATTATAATTCTTTTTTGCAGCCCTGAACAAAAGCTAATAAGCCCTACATAGACCAAAATTTATGCAGGTTGTGTGGCGGCGATCCATCATCCCCAGTTTGAACTTACACAAATGCACTATTTTGACACAGGCACACTTTAAATGATTCGCGTCCATAGGACGTAATGTATAAGATTTTTATTTATTTATTTATTACAACCCTGTGAACAAACTTTAAGTCTACACACACCAAAATCTATGCAGGTATGACTGTGGCCTATAATGTACATGCCAAAATTTGCGTTCAATACATACATAAGAATTTCCGTCCATAGGCCATAGTGTAAAATAACTTTTTTTTTTTGGAAGCCCTGTATAGAAAACTATATTTCCTATACAAACCAAAATCAATACCGGTTGTGCAAGGGTAGTCAATAATATACATGCCAATTTTGATCTCAATCGAGTGCACTGTTTAGGAGTTACCATGTTCACACACACATACATCAGGGGCGTAGCCACGGGGGGGTTAGGGGGTTCATAACCCCCCCCATGAGAAATTTTTTGCTATACAAAATGCATATTCTTCACTACATTATCACACACACGCATACATATATATGAGTTGTAGTAGTCGTAACCCCCCCCATGAAAAATTTCTGGCTACGCCCCTGACATACATACATCACTGTAAAAACAATATAAAAGAATTCAGAAGACCTCAAAATAGGTAAATATATCAAAATATCAAATACGAATTTTTTCATGATTACAATACTTTCCTTACATGTTACATGTTCGGAAAGTAAAAATACTAATAATAATCCAACAATGACTTACTTAACTTGAAGATGAATTCAGGCTCAATCCTCAAGAAATTTTACATTAAAGACCTAAATTTTAGTCTACTTTATTAGGGTTAGGGGCATTTTCAGTTATATTTTAGATTTTGTTTAATTATTCACTCAGTACAGTTTCTAAATAGTTGAAACCATACTGAGTCAAAACATAGCTATATTTTCACTAATGATATACACTAGATAAATTGACTACTAGCGAGATATAGTATAATCACTCGAACAGTGGTGGATTAATGCAAGTTTGTCGGGGGGGGGGGTTGGTTTGTCGGTGGGTACGGTTAGTTGGAAGATTGACATATACATCCATTTTATGGAAGTAAAATAGGATCTTTTACATTAATTTCTTTTTTCTCGGGGGGGGCGGTCGCCCCCTCCGCCCCCCACCCCTTTAATCCGCCCTAGCACTCGAATAACTTGTACATGTACATGTTAAAACAGACATACTTTAGTTTATCATTGACAGAAGTAAACAACAATAATACTGAAAGTAGCAATAAGCATTGAAACAGTGTCTTTAATAATTAAAAAAGGCTTTATTTTATTTACAAAAGAACGTGCATTTATTTTATTTTTCTCAAGCAATGAATTTTAAGAGTTTGTTCACCAACCCAGAGGGACGAACAAATGGAAATACCAGGCGAGCCACAAGCGGACACAGGACTTTCACTGTGAGGGGGTCCATTCTCCTCCAAGATTTGACACCACTACCTGAAAAAATGAATTCTTTTTTTTAATCGTGACCCCCTTTTATTGTGCTTTTAATTTGTTATCTTAACTGCTAAAAATAAGAATTTGAAAAGTCTTCTAATGTATTCAAATGTCAAAAATTATATGATTTAATGAAGCAAAATTTATAACTCTTTTGGGAGGGGTCCAGATCTTTTGGACTTTCCAAATTCCATTTGGAATGGAATTTTCAAGCCGAAATTCAGGTGTTATTAACTAAGCCCGCGACAGGGTCGTATCCGAGTGGTTCTTTCCTCATCTCTAATTTAAGACTTGAAAGACCCGACAAAAATTTCACGTGTCAAATTAAAGAGCAATCTCATAATTATTTAGAAAAAAATCTATTACATTTAAAAATGACAAGTAGAAAGCGCATTTTCAAATAATTTTTCGAATAAAAGCTTCATTCCCAATCAGAGTTTCAGTGGCAAAAAATTGTTATCACCCGTAAAAGACGAATGACAAGAAACTTTTAAAGGTAAAGGTTGTCCTGTTGTTGTTGTTGTTGTTGTTATTGTGAACACGTATATCGGATTTTTGTGCTTGGCTCGAAGTCCGCGTATAAATCCAAGTCAGTAGGACAACACAAGGGAAATGCCCTCTGTCGGGGTCTCTCTAGGGGTCCTAACCAGTATTTACGCTAAGTTTCGGAGAAAACCACGGATAATTCCGAACGGTTAGGTCGACGGACGCGCGCTGGGACCCAAACCTGGGACCATCACACGTCGCCCGTCTACCATTTCCAGTGACATAACCACTGTGCCATGGTGAGGATAAGGATGTTCAACAAGTCCTTTTCAGCAATTTGAATTTCGAAAATAAGCAGAAAGTACTTACAAATTCGACTTCGGAAATTTCACTAACATTCAAATATTATTTTGTGTAACGGCAAACAAAGGTAAAAATAACGGCAAAGAAAAGTAAAATGTGTGCGTCAGTGTGTAGGATTTGCAAATTTGCATGCGTTAACATCATCTATTCAAAATTAAAGCATCGACGCATATGTACATCCATTCAGAACTACCAAAACATCTTAAAGAATTGTTTTAAGAATGGAAAGAAGAATGTCCAGATATGTGTACCTGGGGACCGAAGAGGATATGCACACAATAACAAGATATACATTTACTTTTGTTTATTATTGTTTCGGATAATAAAATAAACAGCTAAAACATCTACTGTATGCATTCAAGGTCATTGCCATAGCTCAAGGATACGATTTCGAAACATCTACCTAATTTCATACCTGGAAGGGGGGAAAAAAACACTTTTTCGTTATTACCAAGATTATCAGACACCTTTTTGATAATCTTGCCATTAATGATTCAATTAGTGTAATGCATCGCATTTCATTCGAAGTTGTAAATGGTAATCTGGTTTTGTCCTCAGGCATTACTTGGAAATAAATCGGAAACAAAGCATGTAATTCAAAAACACCCATTTTATACGAATAATAATCATTGTATTATGCTGAGGGCCTACTGTGAAACTCAAATGTAAAATAAAACTGTCTCGAACGACCTATATTTCTTTTATTTATAGTTAGTCCGCATTATTAATCTAAATCTATAATTACAGAAACCCGAATTTCGTTAATAATGTGTACTTGAAAAGATTTGCTTTAAAGATTATTTTCATAAAGCTTGCTGCATGAGGAAAACAAACTCATACAACTTTTGAAAAAAATCTTTAATTTTCGGCATCCTCTTAAAAAAACTTTTAAAAATCTGGAGTGACTCCATTCGACTTTCCGATCACTTGATCCTTACCAATAGTTTAAGTAAATTTGATTCAACTCAATCAAATGCAATGTTTAGATGCTAAGTCCACTTCAGATAATTTGAGTGTATTGGACGTAATGTGTAATAATACTCTTTTCAAGTCCTGTAAAAAACGTAGTCCTACACACACCAAAATCTATACAGTACGTAAAACAGTGACCCTAATATACGTACGTAATTTGAACTAAATCGAAAGCACCACATAGACGTTAGCGCACTTTCAATAAGTTGCGTCGAGAGGCTGTATATAAGAATTCCTTTTTGTAACCCTGAACAAAAACTATAAATCCTACACCGAAAAAAAAGTTTGGCCAAATCAGCAAAAATTTTGTTAAATCAACAAAATTTTTCGGTTGAAATAGCACCAGTGAAGTTTTTGTTAAATTAACGAAAATATTTTGTGAAAATTATTTAGTTATTTCAACAAAACATTTTGTCAATTTACCCAATGAATTTTGTTCAAATAAACAAATCTTTTGTTCATTTAACCAAACCATTTGTTTAAAGGGTTTATTTGGTTAAAATCAACCAATTATTTATTTGAATTAACATTTTTTTGTTGTTGTTGTTTACTGGTATGTTCATGGATCACTGAAAAAAAATATTTTGTTGAATTTACCAAATTATTTTTTAAACTCATAAACAGTTGGTTGAAAGTTTCAGAGGTAAAACTAATTAATTATCTATTCATCAAAATTTACATTTTTATTTGAGTGCTTTTATATATCTACAAGTTTAATTTTATCAAATTGAACGTCCGGGTTTTTTCCTCTTATTTAGTCAATAAATAAATAAATAATAATAATAACTGTCTCAAACAAACTTATTCCATGTTACCTTATAACGATCTTTCAACGCTTATATTGCAGCAGGGGCCATTTTGGGGAGATGCATGCGGACAACCTTGAATCCAAAAAAAAAAAAAAAAATCTGGAGTGACTCCACTCGACTTTCCGAACACTTACGATTAAGATCATTACCAAGCACTTAAATAAATTTTAATCGATGAATAATTCAAACATATATGCCAAATTGAAACTCAATCGAATGCACCGTTTAAACGTTTGCGCACTTTCAAGAATTTCTCCCCATATGCCATTATCCCATAACATAAAAGAAAGTTTTGTCGCCCTTTAGGAGACTTCGCCTCCTAAAGGGCCCCCTAAAGTCCCCTATGTATGCCATAACAGTTTTTTTAGCCCTTTTAGCCCTTTAGGAGAACTATAAGTCCTATACACACCAAAATCAATACCGGTCTTGCAACGGTGGTTTATAACATGTATACCCAATTTGAGCTCAATCGAATCTACCGTTTAAACGCTAGCGCACTTTCAAGAAATTCCCCCATAGGCCATAATGTAAAAGAAATCTTTGTCGTAGCCCTGTAGAAAAACTATAAGTCCTATACACACCAAAATCAATACCGGTCTTGCAACGGTGGTTTATAACATATATACCCAATTTGAGCTCAATCGAATCTACCGTTTAAGCGCTAGCGCACTTTCAAGAAATTCCCCCCATAGGCCATAATGTAAAAGAAATCTTTGTCGTAGCCCTGTAGAAAAACTATAAGTCCTATACACACCAAAATCAATACCGGTCTTGCGACGGTGGTTTATGACATATATATCCAATTTGAGCTCAATCGAATCCTCCGTTCAGGAGCTATCGTGTTCACTCACATACACACAAACACACACACACACACACACACACACACACACATACATACATACATCTCGTAAAAATAGCATAAATGGATTCAGAAGCCCTCAAAACGTGTAAAAACACCAAAATCTCGAAGTCGAATTTTTTCTTGATTACAATACTTTCCTAACATGGTACGTGTTCGGAAAGTAATAAAACAGATCACTCGTGATAAGCGCAAAGCGAATGAAGTATACTGTAGTAGTGTAAACATTGAAAACATCTATTATATCACCTAAGCATTTCCTCCGCATAAGATGAGCTATCCATTTTGATTATATATATATATAATATATATATATACAGGGGCGTAGCCAGAAATTTTTCATGGGGGGGGGGGGGGGTTACGACTACTGCAACGCACATATATGTATACATATGTGTGATAATGTAGTGAAGTATATACATTTTGTATGGAAAAAATTTCTCATCGGGGGTTATGACACCCCTAACCCCCCCCACCCTTGGCTACGCCCTCTGTATATATATATATATATTATATATATTATATATATATATATATATATATATATGTATATATATATTATCATATATATATATATATGAGACGTCAGATATTTCAAGTAAAGTTTCAGAGTTAAGGCAGGTAATATGGTTTATTGAACATTACATTTAAGTTACAATTTAGAATGAGAAGAGGGGAGGGGAGACGGGTACAAGAATCAGCGTGGACTCATTAAGCAGTTCTAGTGGCAGAAGTCCCCCGATTTTCGATGTGCGGGAGTATTTACGCTTACCACACCACGTGGTCTGCGAAGACACAACTCCTCCTCTCTCTTATCTCTGATCGAACCACACACATTTCCCAACATGACCCGCATCCGGGCCTACAGGGGCGTGGGGACACGTGTACATCTAAAGAACTCAGAATCGACGGCCTGATGTCTGGCAAATAACAAAATAAATAAAACATAGCTCCAGAGCGCGCGTGGCAAGTATGACAGGAAAGTAAAACTTACAGTGAAAGTACCCGCTTGAACAATACCCAAACTAGTAAAACCCAAATTACCTTTTTATACATTACAATATCCCCCCCGGCAAAAGAAGTCTGACGAGCAATATCATTGAGGTGGCCAGTCTCTCACTTGCGAGTCAGACGTCCTTGCAACCTAATCTTAAAACTGCGAACTAATCTAATTTTCAAGTTTAGACACCTTAAATTTTTCTGACTAGAATTCTGGAGTTATGTTGTACAACACTTGAGGGGCAGGATGCAGTTTCTAAAATTGACAAAACATAATGATGCAATAGTACGAATATCTTACAATAAACAATAAAACAATGAGTGCGCAAATTTTTTTTTCAAATTATCACAAGTAAAATATTTACAACCTAGGTGGGATACAATAATACTGTACAACAATATAGTAATATAATTAAACAAAATGGAATAAACATGGCTGACATTCATTTTCTTTGGCAAATACTTATGGCTTTGGCTTGCATGGCATAAAGTGAATGGAATGAAAATAACTTGGCAAAATGGCAGTTGGCAAAATGGAGTAAATTTATTTAATGTAAAGGCAATATAAAAAAAAAATGTAAAAATGTTCATAGTGTGTAGAAAATTTCGAAAACCATAGCTGTGAAACAGCAGTATTAACAGGAACGCTTGCTAGAAGAAATTTTCAAGGTAATACAATAAATGATAGCCTGCATGAGGTACTGCATTTATGTGACCTGACATTTTTTTTTTTTTTTTTCTAGCAATGTCTTGTTGTACTTTTCTTATTTGGTTATTACTAGTATTTCTTAACAATCTGAGGGCGAATACTCTCCTCAGAGGTTTTATTACCAGTTAACCGTCTAGGCAAATTTAAATTTTATTACATGAAAAAAAAAATAGTTGGCATCATTATTCAATAAAGGAAATAATACGATCATTTTGGCACACAAAAATTTTACACAGTAAATATTCAAAATAAAACATCTACATTTAAGAAAACCTAATATAATGCAAGAAAATTTTTTATTTACATTGACACAATAAGTATTCGTTGTTTTCATTAAGTTATCGTACCCGGGTGCATGAATTTGTCATAAATTTTCAAGTGACTTTTCAGTGAATAAATGACATTATCTCAAGTAAATTAGAATTCCTGTCAAGTTGAGAGTCCCAATCGGTAAGTCATTTCAGGGAAATAATCAAATGAATCTAAACTACGTCATAGTATGCAAATAACAAAAATTCAAATTTCAAATCTTCAGGAAATATGGGTAATGTAGTAGTAATTTAAGCATTAATTTAATAAAAGTAAGACCAGTATAAAACTTCAATTGAAATAAAATATTTAATAACACAATTCAATTTTAAACTTACCTTAATGAAAATACTATATTAATCAAAAGAAGCGCAGATATATCAATACAATTTTTTTTTTATTTTTTTTTAATCAACATTAAAATAGCACTTTAAAATAACACACACAATTAATAACCATTTAAATATAATGCTCTAATGTTCACTTCAACTCTAAAATAAAAAGCGCTTACTTTTACGAAAGAAATTGATATCCACAAATTAAAATCGTCATCCCTCAATGATAAACAAAACACACATAAAAAAAAAAATATCTTCTCTCCCAAGTTCAATGCAGGCAGGAGGAATTACGGTCAACATAAGTTATACGCACAAAAACAAAAATATTCGGCACGGAAAAAAGGGGGAAATAATTCACCAGTTGCACACACTCCTCGTGGGGACTGTTTTGGGTGCAATGAAGGCAGTGAAACTCCGTCGATTTCCATCGGATTTTCAAAATAACAGTGGACGTGTGAAGAAAAAAAAATAAATAAGGAGGCACAGATTTCTGGATGGTAAACACGGTACAGAAAGATGATATCAGATAACGGAGGGCAGGCACTTCTTTAAGTTACGTGTCGGCATCAGCGTCGGTAGTCGCTATGGAAAACTCGGGAGCGCAAATTTTTCGATGGGCTTCATGGGAGGATTCGATGAGAGGTCAGGCGAAAGTAGTTTCATCAAAGCAGGGAATGAGAAGTCCAAATATCTGCAGTCGGTGAAGGGCAAGTTGGTTCTCTGATCGGCAGGCGGTCGGCATAACGCCGCATCTCCGGCGTACTCCGCATCTTCCGGTAAGCAGTGTACCCCGTCTCCCGACTATTGAGCGTTAATTTTTTACAATTTAAAAATTTTAATTGGCACACAGGCAGTCATCCTGTCGACTATTTGAGACGTCAGATATTTCAAGTAAAGTTTCAGAGTTAAGGCAGGTAATATGGTTTATTGAACATTACATTTAAGTTACAATTTAGAATGAGAAGAGGGGAAGGGAGACGGGTACAAGAATCAGCGTGGACTCATTAAGCAGTTCTAGTGGCAGAAGTCCCCCGATTTTCGATGTGCGGGAGTATTTACGCTTACCACACCACGTGGTCTGCGAAGACACAACTCCTCCTCTCTCTTATCTCTGATCGAACCACACACATTTCCCAACATGACCCGCATCCGGGCCTACAGGGGCGTGGGGACACGTGTACATCTAAAGAACTCAGAATCGACGGCCTGATGTCTGGCAAATGACAAAATAAATAAAACATAGCTCCAGAGCGCGCGTGGCAAGTATGACAGGAAAGTAAAACTTACAGTGAAAGTACCCGCTTGAACAATACCCAAACTAGTAAAACCCAAATTACCTTTTTATACATTACATATATATATATATATATATATATATATATATATATTATTTTATCACGAGGGTAGATGCGCTTCTGAGGATTTACTTTCTCTGACAAATCTGACATTGGGTTGTTTTAAGCTATGTAGTTACAGATAAAAGAATTAAAACCAAAAATGCTAATTTTAATGAATACATAAAATTATTAGACTTACTTCAGAAACTTTCGAAACAGTAAACTCCCGGTCGCTAGTATATTTTGTATTTGTTGTTCTCGGTGAGGTCTGGGTTTCCAGCTTCGTTCAGGTGAACGGCTTTTCACTCCTGCATATCCGTGGTATGATAGAATTACCCAGCTTGAATTGTAAAAAAACATTGTCACGGAATTAAATCTATACATCAGTCAAAAGCATTGAGTGCACAAAACACGAACGGGGCTCAAGACGACCCTTGGGAAAAGATACCAGGCCTCAGAAGCAAACAGTGTCCAGGCTGAAGGGATTTTATATAACCCATAGTACAACGTATTAATAAAATGGACGTTAATCAATCAGAATCTTTCAACAATTTCAACGAAACGTTTTTGTTAAAATTAAAAGCCTTTTGTCAAATTGATTTGGTTGAATCAAGCAAACTTTTGTCAAATCAACAAAACAAAACTACCAAACTGTTTAACCAAACAAATTTTGTTAAATTCAATAAAACACTTTTTAGCGTGTACATACAAAAAAAAAACTATACAAGTTTTGTGATGGTGACTTATAATATACATGATCACAGTTTGAACTTATTCGAATCAACCATTTAAACACTAGCACACTTTAAATAATTTGCGTCCATAGGCCTTAATGCATAGAGGTTTTTTTTTTATCCAAACCTGTGAACAAACTACCAGTTCCACACTCAACCAAAATCTATGCACATGTCACCGTGATCCACAATACACATACCTACTTGCGCTCCAACGCCAAAACACCAAATGCACTGTTTAGACGTTAGCTCACATTTAAGAATCTCCGTCCATAAATCGTAATGTATAAAAATCCCTTTTTTTTCAGCCCTGTACAAAAAATATAAATGCTATACACACCAAAATCTATACAAGTTGTGACCTATAATATAATAATCAATTTGAACGTACTCGAATCAACCATTTAAACACTAGCACGCTTTAAATAATTTGAGTCCGGGAGGCCTTAATGTATAGAGGGTTTTTTTCCCCTACCCTGTGAACAAACTATCAACTTTACACACACCAAAATCTATACAAGTCATGGCACCATGATCTATATTATGCATACCCACTTACGCTTAATTTAGACGCTAGCTCACTTTCGAGAATTTCCTTCCATAGACCGTAATATTTTGGAATTCTATTTTGAAGCCCTGCACAAAGACACACACCAAAATCTATACAGGTTGTGGGACGATGATCTGTAATATGCATAACCAGTTAGAACTTATTCGGATGCACGATTCGTTAACGTTATTCAGAATAACGTTACTTAACGGTACTCTTATTATAACGTTATTCCTTTTTGTGCTATATCCGATAACTGTAAGAGTTACTTAATGCATGCTGTTCCTCAGGCTAACTTTTTAGTCTATAACCTCAAATTCACAAAAAAAATTGACAGTGATACAGTGTCATTTAGTTATAAACATAATGATTCGCTACCTGCCTATTTAAATACGGTATGAGACCGTATCTTTAAAGGAACAGAACGATATTTCCATATTGTCATACAGGGTGATCAATTTAAAGGAGTACCCGTTGGTTTTTCTAATCACCCTTAAATCTGATACGGATGTGGCAACTATTCTAACACTGAAATATATTTCGAACCTTGTTTAAGTGTGAGAAATAATTTCCAACACTGTTGGACTGTTACAACTTTATTTGTGAGGTTAAACAGGAATGGAGACGAGCAATTTTACTTAATCCTGCGATAATTTTAGTTTTGAAAAACATAATTTAACTAGAAGTCCATTGTGGAGGCAATGACAACGGGCGCTAGAAAAAACACTTGAAGAAAATAGGTCTTCACTTAATGTATTTCATCTTCTTCCACCTAAAATAAATAACTTCATATTCAGTTTTTATTATATACCCAAATATCGAATAGAATGCTCTTCGGAAAAGCGCAGGAACTTTTCGCCCTCGAACGATTTCTTTTTATGTACACAGACCCTCTTATATCAATACTTCATGCAGACGATCATTTTAGTTTTAAAAAATGTATGTTATCTGGAAAAACTGTGTAAAATGAATTGGAATTGCAATTTTCCCTTCAAAGCCTGATGACCGTGATTTCAGCTTTTTTTTCTTTTAATTTAATTTAATTAATTTTTTTTCAAGAGAAAAAATTAGTTCTCAAAGGGACAGAGCCATCTTCAGCAAGTTACCTTTTCACAAAATTTTTTACAGATTTTTTTTTTTTTTTTTTTTTTTTTTTGAGCTACAACGCTTTTAAACTACAGTTCTAAGAAATGTTATCAGCGGAAAGAGGCTAAACAGTGATCTCAATTATAGTAGTTTTAAAAGTGCTTTTTAACTTAAAAGAAAAAGTAGAAAGGTGACATATCGATGCTGTCTCCGGCCTTGAAAGGTTTTTAACTAAGTAGATCCATTAATGAAAAGAATTTTTCTTAGCCCTCTAAGCGTTTGCGACGTAAAATCCCGTCCACTTTATTCCAGTTTTCACTGCAACGGATCCAAATTTTAAATTATCTATAACACTGAGATATTTTAAGATATGTTTTGATATTAAAGCTTATGTAAATTTTAGGAGCCTATTTTTAAATAATTACAAATCTTCCTATTAAAATTTTATTTTTTTTATAATTTATAAGCTGTATGAAAATTTTATTGTGAAAACAACTTTACATTATTTGCCCATTTCCAAAACGCTCAGAAAGAAGTTAGGGGCATGGCTTTGGATCGTAAGTATCCCGCTAAACATCGAAAGTTTTAAATCAGTTATCATAAGCTTTTAGATTTTCATACCTCTTAGAAATTTCGTTTATTCATACACGACTCTGATGTATATCCCCAGCACGAAGAAATCGAGATTGTAAAAAGGATGGGAATCGCTGATCTAGAGCGTCTCCACAACATCCATGCATTCGAAAAGACATACTGGTTGCCGTGTTTAATAGCATACGTGATGTGTAATCATGTGTACCACGGTACGCGTCAACTAGGGTATAGGGCAGGGGTTTCCAAACTTTTTTTTCACCGCGGCACCCTTGCAACATTAAAAACATTTCGCGGAACCCTTCTAAGGCTATAAACTTTCGCGGCAGGTTACTTTTACAGCAGTATGAATCTGAAGTTTAGAATGAAACATTTTGGATGCATTTTTCATTATTTCTTTTGTGCTTATAGAGCTCACTATGAAGAAAGTATTCTCTTGGGAAAGCGGTATAGAATTTTGCCCCATCCCCCATCTCAGGGAGTTCATGTAGAAGAGAAACGACCGGACACTGAACTCCCTCGAATTTGACTGAAATATTTTTGTTTTCGCCCAATGGTCATCGGCTTGGCCAACTTTTTTGTGGGATACCGGTTCAGAGAAAACTTTTTGATTATACTCCACCAAATCTTAGACTTTTCTTGATTATCTCCACGGCACCCCTGGCATATGCTCGTGGCACCCCAGGGTGCCGTGACACACAGTTTGGGAAAATCTGGTATAGAGCATTGATTTGCAAGTAACAATTCTAGATACATGAGTAAAATGACAATGAGCAAATGCGAAATCAATTTTACTTATGTTCATCGAGTACACATGTATTACAGTAGTCATTCCGCTGCTTTCCATTCAAATATTGACAGAGGTGTGTAAGAGAGACATTTACTGTGTACCTAAAGGGACTAGTACACCATGCTTTGTTCCTTCACACATAGTTTAATATTACTACATACCAGGTAAGCTTCAAGCGTGTAGGTAAGGCAAGGTCTTGATCAATGTTTTTAATGTTGTAGTAGGTAGTTATTAGTACTGTAGTGAAAAGTCGTTGTAATTGATCAATCATCTATTCATTCATTTATTTATTTATTTTATTTTATTTTATTTTTTTCGGGCGGGGGTGTTATTAGTGCAGTATAGTAGTTAGGTAGGTTTAAGGAGGTAGTTATTAGTGCTGTAGTAACAAGTCGCTGTGATTCATCAATCATCTATTCATTTTTATTTTTATTTTATTTTTTTATTTTTTATTTTTTTTTTGTGGGGGGGGGTAGATTGCTAGTAATTTCAGACATGAATTTTTTATCAACGCGAGTAATCTACAGCGAATCATTTTTCATTTAATATAAATAAAGGCGAAGTAAGTATTCTTATATCATTGTCTAAAGCAGTGGTTCCCAATTTTTACTTTCCGAATATGTATCATTTAAGGAAAGTATTGTAATCATGAAAAAATGTAATCTTGAGATTTTGATGTATCTACACTTTTGAGCTCTAATGAATTCATTTATGCTTTTTTTACAAGATGTATGTATGTGTGTGTGAGTAAACACGATAACTCCTAAACGATGCATTTGATTTAACTCAAATTTGGTATATAATAGACCACCGTCGTACGACCGGTGGTATTGATTTTGATCACGGTATTGATTTTGAATCACGGTATTGATTTTGATGTTTGTGCGACGTACAATTTTTTTACAGGGTTACAAAAAAGACTTCTTTTACATTATGGCCCATGCGCATAAATTCTTGAAAGTGCACTGGCGTCTAAACGGCTCATTCGATTAAGCGCAAATTGGGCGTGTATATTATAGGTCACAGTCACGTACCTGAATAGAGTTTGGTGTGTGTAGAGCTGATAGTTTTCCACAGGTTTTAAAAAATAATTCTTATACTTAAGGTCTTTGGACACAAACCATTTAAAGTGTGCTAGAGCCTAAATGGTGCTTTCGAATAAATTCCAATTGCGTGTATATTACAGGTCACTGTCTCACAAACTGTATAGATTTTGGTGTGTGATAGACATACTTTTTGTACAGGGCTACAAAAAAGAATTTTAATACATTACGGCCTACAGACACAAAATCTTGAAAGTGCACTAGGGTCTATATGGTGCATTCGATTGAGCTCAAATTATACACATCGACTATAGATCATTGTCTTGCACAACTGTACAGATCTTGGTGTGTTTACCTACAGTTTTTTAGAGGGCTATAGAAAAGTTTTCTTAAATATTGTCGCCTATACACTCAAATTAAATAATTATAAGTTCGATTTAGTAATAATAAGATCAAATTAGGCATGTGTATTATGAGTCACCGTCTAGCAGCCTGTATAGATTTTCTTGTGTATAGGACTTATAGTTTTTTGACAGGGCAGCAAGTGAGTCTTCTTTTAAATTATGAATTATGGATCATTTTTTATGTCGGAAATTCTTGTAAGTGCACTAGCGTCTATATGGTGCATTCAATTAAACTCAAATTGGGTATGTATAGTATAGGTCACGGTCTCATGACTTGCATAGAGATTGGTGTGTATAGAGCTGAAAGTTTTCTCAGGGTTGCAAAAAGTAATTCTTGTACATTACAGCCTATTGGCGGAAATCATTTAAAGTGAGCTATTGTCTAAATGGTCTATTAGATTGAGTTCAAATTAGGTATACATTTTATAGGTCACTGTCTTACAAACTGCATAAATTTACTGAGTGTACCGCTTACATTTTTTTACAGGGCTACAAAAAATGTATTCTTATACATTGCGGGCCATGCACTCAAATCATTTTAAGTGCACTAGCACCTGACCATTAGATCCGATTGAGTTAAATTGAACCAAATTAAACGCTTGTTAAAGATAAAGTGTTCAGAAAGTCGAGTGGAGTCCCGCCAGATTTTTTAACATCGTGCCCCCCCCCTTCCCTCTCCCCACTTTACTCAGCATATATACAGTCTTTTATTCATTAAAAATGAACTTTTAGTTGCCTTTTCTACAGAATAATGCTATCGGTAAAGTAGTTTGAATAAACATTTTAAGCGAAAATATAAGTAAAAAAAAATTTTTTAAATATGATTTTTTAAAATATGCATTATCTCTTGCTCTTTCCTTGTCTTTCTTACGACCCCCCACCTCTCCTGCAAACACTCTGCGCTCTCTAAGGGGGGGGGGGTGCCCCACGAGTTGAAAAGCGTTGACCTAACGCGTTGCCAAATAAAGGAGGGTCGATGCTCTGTCAAAAGTCAAAATTTTGGTTATTTTTTATGGTGTATCGCCAGTTTGTGCACAAAAAATTAAGTCCTCAAAACAGAGCCCAGCTTTCAATCAAATCTTTTTTCATTTTATCAAATCTTTTTTGTACGTAACAATTATTTTGTTACTAGTGTCAATTAACGATGCAATTTTGTCAAGTTACGATTCCCTGATATAATCCCAACTTAGTGTTAAGTATAGCATTATTCTACAATGAATTACGGCTGAGGGAATTCCTCTCCCCGTAGCAACTGCATAAATACTTTCTGGTAATAAGAAACCAGGAAAGTTTCGCTTATATATGTCACAATCAAGCAAAGTGGGTTAAAAAAGTTTCTAAGAAAGAGTGAAATCAAATTAACATTTGTAAGCCATTTTATGTCCAAGCATGTCCTTTATATTGGTTGCTTTTCTTTTACTTAGAGATACAAAATGAACGAGACTCCCTCTGATTATTTCCTTACAAAGAGATCACGACTTTATACACCATGACACACTCAGGGGTCATTTAATAAAAAAAAGTAATGGTTCTTTTTGTTTTTATCGAGAAGGAAAAACTATCATGAAGGCACTTCTTTTTCCCAAGCATAAAACACCCGTTTACTTTGTACATCGATCTCAATTCTTGTGGTTATTAGCACGTCCCCATATTCAGGTCTTATCGATTCGGCTAAACGAGCATAGGTCTACATGGGGTCAAGCGGGACGTCAAAACTCGCACACATCCTGGAAAAGGTATAACGTCAACGTTATTATTCCTATCGTAATATAAGTTTCTGAAAATGATATCAGAGTGATAGAACATTGCTTGGCTTTCATGACCTTTAACGATTTGGCCAGCCATACATAAAACATTAACAGCTCAATCATAATCCGCCAAAATCGACCTTTGAAGTAATTTTGAAGAGCGTAACCACCTGACAGGTGTCTGTCCAATCTTCTGATATGACATTAAGGGAAAAGGGGTTTATGGCGTTAATGTGCATGTCCCTTCACACGTCTGAAAGCAATATTTTCTCATTCTGTTCCGCCATTAATCATAATTACGTAAGAAAATACGAGTGTTTTTGCAGATGCATTTAAACTCTCTACTCTAGCTAGTCAAAAAAATGCAAAAATGAATAAATTGAGAGCTTGATTATTATTAAAATTACATTAGCGTTTATGTAATGTCAAAACTGCACGAGGGTTATCTCCCGACGGGGGGATGTCTTGGAGACTTTTCAAGGGGTTCTAACGCGTATTTATGTTACAGCAGGAGAAAACCGCCCACGACTCCGGACCGTAATATCGACAGCCACGCGGTAGGCCAGAACGCGGGACCTTCACACTTCAGTCATCTACCATATTCAATGTCTTATTAGAAATTAAATAAAAATTAGATTATAGAGTTTTGTTACAGTAGTAAACAACAAACAAAACGAACTGATCGATTTAGTTATGAGTAGGTCAGTCAGGGGCGGATCCAGAGAAACCATCTGGGGGGGGGGGGGGGGCTCCGTTTTTCACTAGGATGATACATTGATTTCTCAATACTTTTTCTACCAATGTATAATTAGACATGGTGTATCACAACTAAATAAGTATGTTGTCTGCTGCAAGAACCGTCGAAAGAAAAATCGGAAGTGGGGGGGGCCACCGTGCAATATACAGTGTTTACAGCATACATTTTCGTATTTTAGGATAGCATTAAGTTTTCCAGATTAAGTAACTCCCATCCTTTTCTGTGAGGACTGTAGTAAACCAACCTCAATTGCTATTTACTACTATTATCACTATTACCTGCTATTTACAATTTGAGCATTCTTTTTTAAAACCAGACCAGCTATACATTGTCAGGTACTCGCTTTGTCTGATATCTTAGAATATGTTTTACTTTCGCGAATATTACGACTTTGTAATGGCAATTCGGGGTTTACCGATAAAAGATTTCTGCACTAAATCGCAAACTCCGTCCCCTATAAAATGGAGAGAGCAACGGAAGATATTTCCCCCCGTATCAGTGTGCCGTCGTCCATTCAAATACGGTGAAACCTGTTAAAGTGATCACCTTGGTAAAGAGATCGTCTGTCTATAGTGACAACTTTAACAATTATCTACATGAGGGATCTAGGCCGAGTACGGAGTGCCCTACGTGGGGGCTTTTCTAACAGTCGTATTCACGAAACGGATAGTAACCGCCTGGTCATGAAACTAACGTTTAACCATTACTTGCTGGTAACACACCGGTAACCTCAGAACGGTATTCACCAACTATTTAAAACCATTGGTTTCCTGACCAACGTTTGACCACCGATTAACTTGTACTTGTGCATTCTGCTTTGTAAGCTCGTCTGTGATTGGCTTAGGGCACTGGCTATCCAACCAGCTGATTGCCGACCCTTGACCCCCCCCCCTCTTCGCGAGCGCTCCAAAATAGTTGAAAATGAGCAGGAATGTAATGTGTTTTCATGTATTTTTATAATCACAAATGCTTCAATTATTTATTTCGGGGATTTCTGCTGACTTTTTTGCAATTAATAACTGATATTTTATTTATATACACCTATGAATTTAAAAGATATATTGATTTTAAAAGATAATAGTTTTTAAAGGTATTCGAAGGTTTTCTATTTCTATTTTTTAATGTATCTGAAAGTCAAAAACAATACGATTGTTTAAAATTTTTTTTAATACATACTTAAGAGCTTACTCTGGGGATATTTTATTTGTTTTACTGTAGGAGATGGTATGTTGTGTTTTTTTTTTTTTTTTTTTTTTTTTGAGTATCAATAATTAAAATTGCAAATGCATAAGAAATCAAATATTTTTACAATGTTTTAATACAATTGTAAAGATTCTAATGTTGAAACCCACTGGTGACCATACTTTAATCACAAAAATATGAATCATAGAGCAGCTCTGCCAATACTTTGTAATTTTATACAATAAAGAGTAAATATATACGTGAATATTAAAATGTAATTGTGTTGAAATGGTTCTTGCTGGGCCTTAAATAATGATTTATGAGGTAGCCATTACTCAATTTTTAACTGAAGTTGTGAACTAGGCTTCCTCTTGATTTTTCATATCAAGGACTAGAAATTTTTGGACACCCCCCCCCCCAAAAAAAAAAAGGAATTGCAGATATCTATTCGAAATTGCAAGTTCTTTCCCACAATAAAGACACACTTTAATCACTCTGTAGTCAGACATTTAAATAACACTTTTTTTTTTTTTTTTTTTTTGCATGTGATTAATTTTTGAGTAATAACTTAGCACGAAGTGTACAACTTATTTAAATAAAGCCGGAACGGGGAAAAAAAGTATTCAATTTAAATATTAATAGTGAATAATGCCTCTGATGTATTTTTATTAATGGGATAATGCAAAAATCAAGAATTATGTTAGTTATTTTATCGGATGTATGTAAATAAATATTTAATACTATAAGTTTAAAACAGACTCTGTTAAAATTCACATTTTCTTCCCTCTTGAAACAGATACAACAAATGTCAATGAATTTTTGTCTCAAAGCTACATTGTTCTTGCTTTTGTAAAGTCGTAGGCAAATAAAAATTGGGACGAGGTGGGTAAGGGGGGGGATATGTAGCGCTGAATTTTTTTTTACCTATAGTTGAACTGCAGAATCAATGCAAATAAAAAAAACTTCTAATTTCATTGGCTAAAATTTCGGGGGGAGGGTGGGAAATCCTACCCTCATGATCTCCCTTCCGCGGGGGTTACGGCCTTGTGTTTTTGGTAATACTTAATACAGCTAATATGATACGACTAATACTAATTAAAGAAACCTGTTCCAGCCCAGCTAACCCCTGCTAATTCACATGGCTTTCTCTATTAAATTTTGCAATGCTCTTGCTGGGAAAAAAATTAATTAATTAATAGAATTAAAATTAGTCCTTTTTTTCTGACAGGATTGAGATCATTATTGATTTTGATGGTATTGTAGTATAATGTCGAATTTATACACCTAATTAAAATGGTTAAGTACTTCATCCCAGAGGGCCTTACTTTCTTCTAAGAAAGTAAGGAAAGTAATCTTTTTATTTCTAAATAAAAAGATCATATTTTTGGAAATTTAGTATTAATTTTAAATATAATATTTTCACCGTTTCAAAGTAAAAAAAAAAAAAATAAAAAAAAAAATGCTGCTTATGCATTCCTGATTTTTATAAGTCAAATAACAGATATAAATAGATTTTGAGTGAAATAAAAGTAAACAAATTTGTTAAACCGCACAATAAGATTTTGAGTGTTTATTATTTCTTTAGTATTTAACGGAACTTTAGAACGGATGTCGTTGAAATTACTTAACCAAAAACTAGTAGTTTTTTCGTCGGTAAAAACATATTGTATTAAATTTCATAAATTACATTTACATAATAAATGATATCATTTTCATGGTAAAATATATATATAAAATAGAACAGACCAAAACAATTTAGATATTTTTAGATGTTCTAAGAGATGTAAAAAAAAAAAAAAAAGAGAGAGAGTAAGAACGGAAACTTTGGCCGCAGCGAGGCCAGAACCCTGGAACTACTGTTTGTCAATCGCTCGCTTTACCGCAGCGCCATAATTTCATTGGCACGTTTGCTGTAAATTTAAAACATTTCCTTTCTCTCCTGTTTGCCGTTTACTTACTTTGATGGCAATGTATTGGAAAATCCTTGACACACAAGTTTTCTAAACCGTTTACTTTCTCCACACACATAAATTTTACAAATCTATCAACAAATTCTAAAATTTCCATATCTTCTGTCTTCAACAGCGCTGTAGTCCGCCATGTTTGTTTACAGACTAGAGCCTCACAGCGCATGCGTCGAATGTAACAGGCCGGTAACCACCCGAATTCGGCTGGTTACATTCGTCTGTTAAAAACGAGATGTAACCAGCCGATTTGGCCTTGTGAATACCATTTTTTTTTTAACCATCCGATTCTATGGTAATCCGGCTGTTACCAGCTGGTAGAAAGTTTCGTGAATACGGGTGTAACAGTCGTATTCACGAAACGGCTAGTAACCGCCTGATTATGAAACTAACGTTTGACCGTTACTTGCTGGTAACACACCGGTAACCTCAGAACGGTATTCACCAACTATTTAAAACCACTGGTTTCCTGACCAACGTTTGACCACCGATTAACTTGTACTTGTGCATTCTGCTTTGTAAGCTCGTCTGTGATTGGCCAACTAGCTGATTGCCGACCCTTCACTTCACCCCTCTTCGCGAACGCTCCAAAATAGTTGAAAATAAGCAGGAGTGTAATGTGTTTTCATGTATTTTTATAATCACAAATACTTCAATTATTTATTTCGGAGATTTCTGCTGAATTTTTTGTAATTAAAAACTGATATTTTATTTATATACTCCTACGAATTTAAAAGATATATTGATTTTAAAAGATAATTTTTAAAGGTATTCGAAGGTTTCCTATTTTTATTTTTTAATGTATCTGACAGACAAAAACAGTACGATTGTTTAAAAATTTGTGAATACATACTTAAGAGCTTACTCTGGGGATATTTTATTTGTTTTACTGTAGGAGATGGTATGGTTTTTTTTTTTTTTTTTTTTTTTTTGAGTATCAATAATTAAAATTTCAAATGCATAAAAAAAAACAAATATTTTTACAATGTTTTAATACAATTGTAATAATTCTAATGTTGAAACCTACTGGTGACCATACTTTAATCACAAAAATATGGATCATAGAGCAGCTCTGCAATTTTTTGTAATTTTATACAGTAAAGGGTAAATATATACGTGAATATTAAAATGTGATTGTGCTGAGATGGTTCTGCTTAAATAATGATTTATGAGGTAGCAATTACTCAATTTTTAACTGAAGTTATGAACTAGGCTGTCTCTTGATTTTTCATATCAAGGACTAGAAATTTTTGGACCCTTCCCCCCCCCCCCCAAAAAAAAAGGGGAATTGCAGATCTCCACTCGAAATTGCAAGTTTTTCCCACAATAAAGACATTTTAATCACTCTGTAGTCAGACATTAAAAATAAGATTTTTTTTTTCATGTGATTAAGTTATGAGTAATAACTTAGCACGAAGTGTACAACTTATTTAAATAAACCAGGAACGGGGGAAAAAGAGTATTCAATTTAAATATTAATAGTGAATAATGCCTCTGATGTATTTTTATTAATGGAATAATGCAAAAATCAAGAATTATATTAGTTATTTTATCAGATGTATGTAAATAAATATTTAATACTATAAGCTTATAACAGACTCTGTTAAAATTTACATTTACTTCCCCTTGAAACAGATAAAACAAATGTCAATGAATTTTTGTCTCAAAGCTACATGTTCTTCTTTTGCAAAATCGTAGGCAAATAAAAATTGGGAGGGGATGGGGGGGTATGTAGCGCTGAAATTTTTTTTACCTATAGTTGAACTGCAGAATCAATGCAAATAAAAAAACTACTAATTTCATTGACTAAAATTTCGGGGGAGGGTGGGAAATCAATTAAAGGAATTTTAGAAAGGGGACTAATTAAAGAAACCTGTTCCAGCCCAGCTAACCCCTGCTAATTCAAATGGCTTTGTCTATTAAATTTTGCAATGCTCTTGCTGGGAAAAAAATAAAAAATTAATAAAATTATTTCTTTTTTTCTGACAGGATTGGGATCATGATTGATTTTGATGGTATTGTAGTATAATGTCGAATTTATACACCTAATTAAAATGGTTAAGTACTTCATCCCAGAGGGCCTTACTTTTTTAGAAATAAAAAAAAAAGAGATGTTAAAAAAAAAAAAAGGGGGGGGGTGAGAGAGCAAGAAGTGAAACTTTGGCCGCAGCGAGGCCAGAACCCTGGAACTACTGCTTGCCAATCGCTCGCTTTACCGCTGCGCCATAATTTCATTGACACGGTTGCTGTAAATTTAAAACATTTCCTTTATTGCCTGTTTACCGTTTACTTACTTTGATGGTAATGTATTGGAAAATCCTTGACACACAAGTCTTCTAAACCGTTTACTTTCTCCTCACACATAAATTTTGCAAATCTATCAATAAATTCTAAAATTTCCATATCTTCTGTCTTCAACAGCGCTGTAGTCCGCCATGTTTGTAAACAGATTAGAGCCTCACAGCGCATGCGTCGAATGTAACAGGCCGGTAACCACCCGAATTCGGCTGGTTACATTCGTCTGTTAAAAACGAGATGTAACCAGCCGATTTGGCCTTGTGAATACCATTTTTTTTTTAACCATCCGATTCTATGGTAATCCGGCTGTTACCAGCTGGTAGAAAGTTTCGTGAATACGGGTGTAAGGGGTCTTAATCACAGACTAAGGATTAAATAGACCGCTCGCGCAGGGTTGCAAAATGAAGCAAGCACCTGGTCACGTGATGAGTGGACTCGACCGATCCAGTTCATACGGCAATCCATTGATATTTCAATGCGTGAGTGAGAAAGGCCGGTTAGAAAACCTGAAAATTTATTGAAAACGGTGAAATCCTGCAGCGCACATGGATGCAATGAAAAATTTACCAAAGGTGGCTCTGTTAAATTTCATCGGGAAATAAAATTTTTATAAGTTTTTTGCTTTATTAATGAAAAATAGCTGCACAAAAATCATTCTTAGCTCCTAGCTCTGACGTTTGTCGCAATTGAAAACGGTGTTATTCAATTTGTTGTGAATGAAATTAATCATATTCTTAAGTTAATTGTTTATTATCCTTTATGATAGCTATCTATATATTTTTAATATCTATTAAATGTTCAAAATTAGAGTTTAATCAGATACTACGTGTCTTGATG
The DNA here is from genome assembly GCA_038373885.1 of Cheiracanthium punctorium. Taxonomy (NCBI): domain Eukaryota; kingdom Metazoa; phylum Arthropoda; class Arachnida; order Araneae; family Cheiracanthiidae; genus Cheiracanthium; species Cheiracanthium punctorium. The sequence continues at coordinate 2,842 of JAWZYV010016596.1, read as the reverse complement.
TAAATTGATATATTTGGCGATGTGTTGGCGAAGTTGTTTATAGTCTGAAATTTCCATGTTTTTCAGGCTATTATTTAAAAGAAAATAAAACTTTATGATTATTAATTAAATGTGGAATGTTTTACAGTATGTAACAAATATATTGTCCTTTTCCGTACAAATTCACATGAAATGTTCATTTAACATTTTCTTTTTACATATAATTAAGAACTATACTGTCATTGAGAGTTAGAACTGAATAAAAGTTTAAATGTATAATTTATTTTTGTTGTAGTCAGTTGTTAAAATATTACATTATGCGAGGTGTAAATCATATGCACGAAATCCATTTATTCTGATTTCTTTGGTTTGAGAGTTTTTCAAAGAACTAAAATAAACGTTTTTCTACTTGCTAAAATGCGTTAGTTTCCAACATTCCTCATACTCGCTTCACCAAATGCGGCGAAAAGAAGCCAAAAATTTCCTCCTCAGTCACGTGATGAGTGGAATTTCCACCGAGGTGTTTGCTTCACTCGGGAATAGGGGTTTTACCACAGCGCGAGCGGTCTACCAGATATCTTTAGTCTATGGTCTTAATCCGTATTTATGAGAAGTTTGAGAAAATTACGTAAGACTCCGAACGGCTAGATTGACGGACGCGACCTGAGTTTGAACCAGGCACTTTTCTTCTCCCAGTTGCGAGCGCTATGCGCTCAGCCACTCGTGGGGCCTCCAGAAATTGGAGTTATGTGTTATGTGATGTTATGTGGCAAGCGTATACTAGAGGCATCTGCATTCTGGGCCGGTTGCCTTCGTCGGAGGATTTTTTCAGAGGTTCTAACGCGTATTCACGTTAAACCTGAAGAAAACCATCAGAGAAAACTCCATATGGTTAGATAGACAGCCGCGCGGTAGGCCCAAACGTGGGACCTTCACATTTCAGCCGTCTATCATGTCGAGTGTCTTATCCACTCGGCCATGGAGGAGCACAGAAATTAGAATGTTCGATGTTCTTGCTTCATGCAACCATTTGCATGCAGAAGTGCCTTGCAAACTCTTCCAATCGGCCACATTGACTTTTCGGCCGTTTGGATTTAGATTCCGAACTAAATTTTTGTGCTGCTTCAAGAATTTTCTCTTTGCTTCTAAAATACTTTGAGATTACACTCGAGTGGTTCAGATTGTCTTGCGAATTGCACTATTGACATTTTCCGACACTTTTTCCCGCTCTTAAAAAAAATTTCCCCTGTTCCTGTACGTAAGATGGGAAAAAAAAATCGTTGTTAAACAGAAACGACGTGGTCTTTGAATAGAAATTTTTTACGTTGGAGTTTCTGGGACTTTGAAATATCGTCTTTGGAAAGAGATCGTCGTTAAACAGAGAGTCAACTGTGCTACTTTTTAAAATTTCAGTTCATGTGAAAATTTACAATTTTTTTAACTTACATAATCCATAGTGTATTTCTAGCTCTAGGGGGGCTCGATACCCCCCTAGAGCTAGAAATACCCCCAGAGCCCCCCCCACCCCGTGGATCCGCCACTGAGGTCAGTCAGAAAGTTAGTTGCAAATTTTTTCTGTCAAAGACTATTTTGATGAAACTGTATGGCAACACTTCAGACATTTTGCTGTATCGTGTGACGTAGCGGTTTTCACGAGGCACGTGCAGTTTGTTTTCTCATCAGTCGTAAACATGTCTGGTCTAGACGGCGTCCGAATTGAAAAAGCGTGGAGGGATTCGTTTTTAGTGGGTAACAGGTGTAACTGCTGTGAAATTTATCGGTAGTTGCATGAACTTTAAGGCGAAACTGCAATGTCACGTCCAGTTATCACGAAGTGGTGCGACAAACGCAAAACAAACGTGCGATCTGAAAAAGTTTTGGTGGGAGGTGTGGGATCACCCTCCTTATAGCCTAGACCTTTTCCCATGTGACTTCCATGTTGTTGGTCCCATGAAAAAAGAACTTTCAAAGCGACAATACCACTCGGATGACGAGGTGAAAGCTGCAACCCGAGCATGGTTATCGGGCATTGGACTGGATTTCTTTGCCATCGAAAAACTTGTACCACGCCCCGACAAACGCTTAAACAACGGGGGTAATTACATTGAAAAGCAGATTTTGCATGGAAGTTTAAGATACAAATGAATCCATTGTAAAATATCAATCCTGTTTTCTTTTCTTAAGCAGTGCAACTAACTTTTTGATTGACTCTCGTAAATTAATTGCATTTTCGTTTATGATTCATGTGTACTTTTTTCGGTATTACGATTTTAAAAAATAGTTCTATCACATACAGAATTTTTTTTCAAAATGTTAATTCAAATTATTAATATAGATTAGTGTTATACTGATTGCAGCAGTAAATAAGAAAAAGATGTATTGATCATCACATTCAGTTGTACAGTCATTGCATAAATATTAATGAAGTGTGTGCATTTTTTTTTTTTTTTTTTTTTTTTTTTTTTTTTTTGTATTTCAACAAATGAAACAGGATTAGTTCTGTTTCATATAGTAGATTTCTTCGAAATCGGTAATTAAAATTATTAATAAAATTGCATTTAGAGTTGTGTTATATGGTAATAAACAAAAAATATGTACTCTTTATATATTTAGCAATGTAATATTATATTTCAAGAAATATTTAATGTCTTAATCAAGAAATATTTAATGTGGGTCAAGCTAAATGCCCCCATTTAAACGGAGAGAAGTAGACATTTTTCTGTGTTTTATTATTGCGGTCATTCGCTTTAGCTAATTGAAAAGTATTTGTGTTCCTTTTTTTGTAATCCATAAGTTACGTGATATTGATCAGTAAACACGAATGTGAGTATCCGACACGGAATTTTTGCATTCCCTTACGAAT
>JAWZYV010016595.1:0-49925 GCA_038373885.1 Cheiracanthium punctorium | reverse complement strand
AAGTCCTGCTAAACGCACAAGGAATGTCGGCAGAGCAAAAAAACCCCGAAAGGCTTAAATTTATTACACTATTAAAATGACACCGCAACAGCTTGCAGAATGCAATAGAAAATCCCGAAACTTGTCATTCTACCAACCCTCTAAACCAAGCCGTCAGTACTGTGGATTACATACGTTAAATATAAAATTTAAACTTGTCAGATTTCAAAAATCTTATTTTATAAACTTAAATTAACTTTGAATCCGTTTCTAAAGTTTTAAACATTTCAGCAATACAACTGATTATGGGCTGCCTTCACTGAAAGATAATTTCTAAGCTTCCTATTTGAGCCTATTGAGATAGCTATGTCATCAAGACTGAGAAACCATTATGAATTTATTAACCGACTAGCTGAAGTACCCGTTCTTCGCACGGGAATGAATGGACTTTTTGATATTACGATTTGTGGTGATTACTATTTATTGTAATAAAGAGATATAGCAAAATGGATATCGCTTTACATTGTGTTCAATAACCATGCATACCGAATTTCAAGGCAATCGTTTGTACGGTGCAGGAGGTCATGCGGCGTAGCGCAATCTAGTGGCGAGTTTTAGCAAAACGGATACGGCGGAAATATTCTTCGCATTCAGATATCGATGAATACGAAATTTCAGGACGAACGGCTGGACAGCCCTGTGAAGTTCATGCGTTGACGCGACATCTAGTGGCAAATTATATAGGAAAATGGATAGCGCCAAATTCTTCCCCGTGTTCAAATATCTATGTATACCTATTTTCATAGCGATCAGTTGCACAGTCAAGAAGTGATGCACTGCAGCGCGATCTAGTGGTTAATTAAAGTAATGATTTGCTACAGTGCCGTCAAGTAGCGAGTTATAGCAAAATGGAAAACGCCAAAATATTCTCATTGTTCAAATAGCTATGTATACTGATTTTCATAGCGACCGTTTGAATGGTCAAGAATTTGGCCTGCTGTGGCGTCATCTAGTGGCGAGTTAAAATAATAATGCATTGCAGTGCCATCTAGTGGTGAGTAACATCAAAAGGAACACAGTTAGAATATATTCTTCGTGCTGAAATGTGTAAGTATAAGAAATTTTATGCCGGTCGGTCAAACGGTATAGAAGTTGATGCGTTGCAGCGCCATTTAGCGGCAAGTTACAGCAAAATGGATAGTGAAAAATATTCTCCGTGTTCTAATATCCGCGAGTACCAAATTTCATCGAAATCGGTTCGACGATATTCGCATAGTAAACGGCTAAACGGAATAGAATTCGACGTTCTGCTGCGCCACCTAGTGGCAAGTTAGAGGAAAACGGATAGCATAAAAAGCTTCTCAATGATAAAAGACTTAGGTGAACCAAATTTCATGGTGCAACGGTGCTAGAGTTTTTCAACCTCATACACACATACCAACATTCATTTTTATCTATAACCAGTGTCATTATATATCCCAGTCTCAAATAAAATCCAGTTTCCAATCTAAGCCTCACCAAAGTGCCAACATACGCCATTGTGCAAGCGTTTTTTCAGGAAATCATTCGAAGCATTGACTTAGCAACAATCAATATGGAAAATGGTTCGACCGCGAAAAAGTAAAGCAAGCCTTTATTTCAAAAGTGGAATCCCTTAATACAGCCGATATTTTTAAAATTATCAACTATAACGTGTTTTATTCATCATTACTCCGATGTAGTAAATGAGAAGATTTCAATTTTCTGAAATTTGGCGGAATTCCCCCAACTTAAATCAATGTACTCATTTGGCGAGAATGCTGGAGATAGATCGCTTGAAATCCCTTGACAACTGCATTATTTCTTCACGGATCATTAAAATTTAACGCTGTATTCTAATAAAATCTTTACACTTGTTTTCAAAAATCTATTTCCTTAAGCTCTCAATAAATTCCGCCAAGCCGAAATCTGTGCAAACCGCTGGAACTCACTTTCTTAAAATCGGCATTTGAGCCATTTTATTTTTCCGCCAAACTAAAAAAAATTACCTATTAGCCTCGGAAATCTTCAATTCTTATTGTTTTGCGTATAAAACATTTCATTCCTGCTCCGATTTACCATGCACGCGATTTTATAATTTAAAAAAAAAATAACCTTACGAATATAAACTAACAAAAAAAAATCATTATTATTCTTTTATTTTTACTTTGAGAATTTAAAACATCTTATTCGGCAAAATCGCCAGACATGGCAACCACGATCCTTATTTCACACTTTTTTCACTACAGGGGTTACAATTACGGAAAGCTTTTTGCGTGGGGAACATAAAAAATCTCTTAAATTCCGGGAACGGGTGGACTTTCAAAGTTTTAAAGTGGACTATGATTTATTCTATATTATTTTACATATCTGTGCAAAATTTCAGGATGATATGTCCATTTTTGTGGATTTGTATACAACTCAAATCCACAAACAAACAAATAAACAAACAAACAAACAAACAAACAAACAAACAGAATTTCATTTTTATTTATAAGATAGTGTAAATAGGTATCGAAACTGTACTTTAATAATAGTCAATTGTTTTCAAAATCGTTCGAAATTTCCATCTTCCGTTCTAATTCCCTCTCCCCCGCACCCCCAAAAAAAAAGTCTTGGGAGGCATTAAAAATTCAAACAACTTTCAGCAAAGCGGAAATTATGGGAAATTAAATTCTTGTATGTATAATGAATCTTATTTTAAAAAGGCGGCCTCTACACTTTTGACATAGTCCAGATTAAATACAGACTTCTATAGTTTGGGGATTCAAGCTAGACTGCTGACATTCCTAACTACGCCACGAAAAGCAAATTTCCCGCACGAGACCGATTTCTTTATTTACTTTCCCCCCCCCCCCCCCACCGTCCCTCCAATGTTCGAACTCCTTTTAAAGTCAACCGATTCGAATCTAAATAAATTACGCAGCAAAGCAGACCATTAAAAATTATAAGATTACTAACCGAAAGCTTGATGAAGACGAACATCAACTCCAACATCCTCCATAATAGCTTCCTCCAGCAAAAGGACGTCCTTCAAGATACGTCTGCAATCCTCTTCCATCCACTTTTCAAACTGGCTGGAAACATCGGTTTGGCCTGAAATGGAAACAAGACAAATATTAAACCCCTGACAAGTTTCATTCTTTGCGATAAATTGTTTTTACTTCCAACCCTCCCAGCGGCAGAGACTGAAAATTTCGTTCGCAGACCTCAAGCTTCATTTAGTGAACCCTTTGAGGCGCAACCCTTTCCCCCCAATGCTGAAAAAAGGGCAGCCGTTTCGATCGTCCGCCCTCTTGCTGGTCGTTAAGTCGAGCGATGGCAACGGCTGCCCTTTTTTCAGCATTGGGCAATCGATCCAGCTGTTTTCGCATTCTTCCATTTTCCAGCAGATGCCAGTGCTGTTAAAAATAATCGTGACCCTTTTTTGACGGGAAAGGACGTGCTCAAAAGGAAAGGATTCTCGTGGAGCTCTGTTACCCGCCACTATTTTTTATAGAAATCCAATCTATTCTTCGTGACTGGCAACAGTCCAAACGTCCGAGTTGGGTGTTCCCAGAGTGGGATCACTGCGCGTTAAAGGGTTAATAGAGACACTGCAAAAGCTTTCAGAATGCAATAGAAAATCTCAATCCGGAAACTTGTCATTCTAGCAGTGCACGCTGCCTATCTGAACAAACCGTTAGTACTGAGATTACACACGTTAAATATAAATCTGTCAGATTCCGAAAATCACATTTTATAAACTTAACTGAATTTTGAATGCTTTTTAGAGTTTTAGACAAGATTTCAGCAACATAACCGACCCTGTGTTGCCTTCACTGGAAGTAAGTTTCTAAGCTTCCTATTTGAGCCTATTGAGATAGCCATGTCATCAAGACTGAAAAACCATTTGTACCATTCGATGTCTGTACCATTAACCGATGGTACAAACAGACATCGAAGTTTTATAGTCAATTGTTTTGAAAATCGTTCGAAACTTCCATCTTCCTTTCTAATCCCCTCCCCATTCCGAAGAAAGATTAAGTTTGCGGCATTAAAAATAAAAAAAACTTTCAGCAAAGCGGACATTATGGGAAATTAAATTCTTATAAGTATAATGAATCGTATTTTAAAAAGGCGGCCTCTACACTTTTGACATAGTCTAGATCAGGGATGGGTAAACTTTTTCGGTCGCGGGCCAAAAATCTAAAAAAAAAGTTTGACTGGCCTTTCTAGAATTTTAAAAACAATATACAAGTATTACAATTTAAATAGGTTAATGAGATGAATGAAATTATGATTTCACTTTTAAAAGTTCCTTATATTGATCGAGGTTAGAAGTGAGATGCACCGATTCTAAGGAACGAGGCTCAATGCTCATCTGTCAGTCTACTTCTGAAAGAATTCTCTCCAAGGTTCATAGTTGAAAACACTTGTTCACATATATAAGATGAAGCAAACATAGCACTGATTTTCTGGGCGCGAGATATTCAATTTGGGAAATTTACTCTCGATCATGATTTGTAAAACTAACTTTGGCCTATTTAGAAACAAATTCTTGAGAGGATCGTTAGATTGCAATTCAATTCATTCAAGCTGCCAATCGGACCTCACTGCTTTACCATTGACGTTGAAAGGCATGGTAAAAGTATCCAATTCTGTTTGAATGGCACTGAAATCTTAAAATCTGCTTTCGAACTCAAAATGCACTTTTTCAAGCCATCTTCATAATTCTTTATATATATTTATACGTCATATATCCATATTTTCTTTCAATTTCCGTCGGACCGGCCAATTAAAATTCCATCCGCGGGCCGGATAAAACCTCCAGCGGGCCGGATTTGGCCCGCGGACCGTAGTTTGCCCATCCCTGGCCTAGATTAAATACAGACTTCTATAGTTTGGTATTGAAGCCGGACTGCTGACATTCCTAACTACGCCACAAAAAAGCAAATTTCCCGCATGACCGATTTTTTTTTTGGGCTTTTTCTGCCCCCTCACCCTCCCTCCAATGTTGGAACTCTTTTTAAAGTCAACCGATTCGAATATGAATATAAATAAATTACGCGGCAAAGCAGACCATTCAAAATTATAAGATTACTAACCGAAAGCTTGATTGAAGACGAACATTGACTCCAACAGCATGACATCGCACAATAGCTTCCACCAGCAAAAGGACGTCCTTTAAGATACGTCTGCAATCCTCTTCCACCCACTTTTCAAACTGGCTGGAAACATCGCTTTGGCCTGAAATGGAAACAAGACCAATATTAAAACCCCTGACAAGTTTCATTCTTTGTGATAGATTGTTTTTACTTCCAACCCTCCCAGCGGCAGAGACTGAAAATTTCGCTCGCAGACCTCAAGCTTCATTTAGTGAACCCTTTGAGGCGCAACCCTTTCTCCAATGCTGAAAAAAGGGCAGACGTTGCCATCGCTGGACTGAACGACCCGCAAGAGGGCGGACGATCGAAACGTTCATCGCGTGCCACAGATCAGAGACCCTTTTTTGACGACAGCTGGCTGTGCCCGCGCACAGCCAGCTGCGTAAAAAAGGGGTCTCTACATCTGTGGCACGCGATGAACGTTTCGATCGTCCGCCCTCTTGCTGGTAGTGAAGTCGAGCGATGGCAACGGCTGCCCTTTTTTCAGCATGGGGCAATCTATCCAGCTTTTCTCGCATTCTTCCATTTTTCAGCTGATGTCGGTGCTGTTAAAAATAATCGTGACCATTTTTTGACGGGAAAGGACGTGCTAAAAAGTAAAGGATTCTCGTGGGGCTCTGTTACCCGCCACTATTTTTATAGAAATCCAATCTATTCTACGTGACTGGCAACAGTCAAAACATCAGAGTTGGGTGATCTCAGAGCGGGAACACTGCGCGTTAAAGGTTTAAGCAAATTTTACAGGTGAATGAATTTACAGTCTGAAAACCAACTGCTTGGGTTTAGCGTTTATTTTTTGAATATTTAGAACTTCCTTTGAAAATACCAGTCAAAGGCGTTTACAAGCTATCTATCATTAAGAATATATTTGAAAAATATTACTTATCCATTATCACTATTCAGTACTGAAAATGAAGTAGAGATGAGTGATTTGTGCTAGTCAAATTAGGTGGTTTATTTCACAGCGCAGTTCAGAGGGTTTTAAAAGATGTCTTGTTATCTTATAAATAAAAATGAAATTCTGTATGTTTGTTTGTTTGTTTGTTTGTGGATTTGAGTTGTATACAAATCCACAAAAATGGACATATCAGCCTGAAATTTTGCACAGATATGTAAAATATAGAATAAATCATAGTCCACTTTAAAACTTTGAAAGTCCACCGGTTCCCGGAATTTAAGAGATTTTTTAATGTTCTCCACGCAAAAATCTTTCCGTAATTGTAACCCCTGTAGTGAAAAAAGTGTGAAATAAGGATCGTGGTTGCCATGTGTGGCGATTTTGCCGAATAAGATGTTTTAAATTCTCAAAGTAAAAATAAAAGAATAATGATTTTTTTCTTTGTTAGTTTATATTCGTAAGGTTATTTTTTTTTTAAATTATAATATCGTGTGCATGGGAAATCGGAGCAGGAGTGAAATGTTTTATACGCAAAACAATAAGAATTGAAGGTTTCCGAGGCTAATAGGTAATTTTTTTTAGTTTGGCGAAAAAATAAAGTGGCTCAAATGCCGATTTTGAGAAAGTGAGTTCTAGCGGTTTGCACAGATTTCGGCTTGGCGCAATTTATTGAGAGCTTAAGGAAATAGATTTTTCTAAACAAGTGCAAAGGTTTTATTAGAATACAGCGTTCAATTTTAATGATCCGTGAAGAAATAATGCAGTTAAGGGATTTCAAGCGATCTATCTCCAGAATTCTCGCCAAATGAGTACATTGATTTAAGTTGGGGGAATTCCGCCAAATTTCAGAAAATTGAAATCTTCTCATTTACTACATCGGAGTAACGTTGAATAAAACACGTTATAGTTGATAATTTTAAAAATTTCGGCTGTATTAAGGGATTCCACTTTTGAAATAAAGGCTTGCTTTACTTTTTCGCGGTCGAACCATTTCCCATATTGATTGCTGCTAAGTCAATGCTTCGAATGATTTCCTGAAAAAACGCTTGCACAATGGCGTATGTTGGCACTTTGGCGAGGCTTAGATTTGAAACTGGATTTTATTTGAGACTGGGATATATAATGACACTGGTTATAGATAAAAATGAATGTTGGTATGTGTGTATGAGTTTGAAAAACTAGCACCGTTGCACCGTGAAATTTGGTTTACCCAAGTCTTATCATTGAGAAGCTTTTTATGCTATCCGTTTTCCTCTAACTTGCCACTAGGTGGCGCAGCAGAACGAATTCTATTCCGTTTAGCCGTTTACTATGCGAATATCGTCCAACCGATTTCGATGAAATTTGGTACACGCGAATATTAGAACACGGAGACTATTTTTCACTATCCATTTTGCTGTAACTTGTCGCTAAATGGCGCTGCAACGCATCAACTTCTATACCATTCGATCGACCGGCATAAAATTTCTTATACTTACCCATTTCAGCACGAAGAATATATTCTAACTGTGTTCCTTTTGATGTTACTCACCACTAGATGCCACTGCAATGCATTATTATTTTAAGTCGCCACTAGATGACGCTGCAGCAGGCCAAATTCTTGGCCATTCAAACGGTCGCTATGAAAATCAGTATACATAGCTATTTGAACAATGAGAATATTTTGGCGTTATCCATTTTGCTATAACTCGCCACTTGACGGCACTGTAGCAAATAATTACTTTAACCACTAGATCGCGCTGCAGTGCATCACTTCTTGACTGTGCAACTGATCGCTATGAAAATAGGTATACATAGATATTTGAACACAGGGAACAGTTTGGCGCTATCCATTTTCCTATATAATTTGCCACTAGATGTCGCGTCAACACTAGAACTTCACAGGGCTGTCCAGCCGATCGTCCTGAAATTTCGTATTCATCGATATCTGAAGGCGAAGAATATTTCCGCCGTATCCGTTTTGGTAAAACTCGCCACTAGATTGCGCTACGCCGCATGACCTTCTGCACCGTACAAACGATTGCCTTGAAATTCGGTATGCATGGTTATTGAACACAATATAAAGCGATATCCATTTTGCTATATCTCTTTATTACAATAAATAGTAATCACCACAAATCGTAATATCAAAAAGTCCATTCATTCCCGTGCGAAGAACGGGTACTTCAGCTAGTATTTTTATAAAAACACTAAAGAAACCTACAGATAGACCGCAATATTATACAATATTCCCGTTAGGTTACATTTCCAATCGAATGTGAGCTAAATTTTATTAAGTAATAAAGTATTTTTAAAATGGCATCTATTTTTTTTACTTGCCTGCTCGTGTATTACCTCAGTCAAGTTTAACTCTTGCAAAAGTTTTTGCTCTGAAAGGCTGCATTGAGTCCTAACAACGTTTACTTGAAAAAAAAAAGGTTTAAAATTAATTATCTGACCCAGAGTATGCACGACATACCTACTATGGTACTAGAGATGAGCTCGGGCTCATTTTTTGAAGCCCGAGCCGAGGACTTAATTCGAGCCCGAAATTTCAGCTGAAGATAAATCAAATTCAGTTACTTCATGGATACAATACGATACATTTTGCCGTTTGTGCAAATTAAAGACAAATATAGTTGCAAACTCTTAATGCACTTTCGAATTCTTTATGTCCATATTTATCAAATAATAATGCTTCAATTTTCATTAAAAATTCCCTTGAGTACTCGCGTTAGTGTTAAACATTCGTATGTACTTAGATATATTAGATAAGAAAAATACGAGTTATAAATCTCGTAGAGTGACATTAAAAAATGTTATATTTAAAACACGTCCAGAAAAGAGATTTTGCATAATAAATTTAAGAAATTTGCATAGAATTTCATAAGAATATATTATTGTTTAAGAATTTAGTTGATAGGAACAAAATTACTTTTAAAAAATATTTTATGATACGATGTGAATATATACATTTAACTAAGACCCGTCAATATTGAGGCCAAAATTTTGAATACACATACGCAAATAGCACAACACACCCTTTAGTAAATTATGTGAAAAGCTAGCTTTTTACCCACCCATTATAATTTTGTTGCAAGTCCTAGCATCCCATCAGTACGTTTATTTTCCCGACGAGTCGTTTTTTAAAAATCAGTTTCAAAGAGTATGCTCCATAAAGGAGACATTTTTCACGAGCCCGAGCACAATCGTGAATGACAGGGCCAGAGCCCGGTTCGGGCTCGGGCTGAGCCCGTCTCATCTCTACTAGGTACGGCCTTGGTAATACATATCTGACTTTTCAGGTGACAGAATTCCTAGAGTTCCAAGTTTAATGAATGATGCAAAGTGCATAGCTAGCGCTTACGATATTTCAAACTGAAATCGGGTCATTTTTAGTTACATGTATTCCTGTTTCAAACTATCGCACTATTTAAAGGAAATGCAATGTCTGACAGTTTCCATTTTATCATTTGAACAATTCTAGAACTAACCTATATGTTGTGAAGAACATTTGATAGGGAAAACTTTCGACACTTTTAATTCAACATTTTATCACAGTTTCGTATAACTTTAATCGATCATTGTCTAAACAGTGTCATTCATTTATAAGCGACTCAACAAAGGGTCTTAAGAATTAAGAAGTATACAACTATTCTACGCTTTTGTGTAGTTTCGTAATTTAAGATGAAAATTTTAATTTAGCGACTTTTGTTTGCAGAACGACAGTTTAAGCACATTGCAATGCTTTAGTTTTTAATTTTTCGAATTTTTAAAAATTTCAAAAATGTTCATGTTAATCGTAAGGTCCTGTAGTCCCACAGACCCTGATGAAAATATATTATCCCCCCCCCTCTCCAGAAAGAAAATAAGTACCGAAAAAGCAATTTCATTGGAAATTAACTTCAGGTAATGGTTTTAATTCTATAATATAAAATAGGACTGACAAACGTGGATTGCCTTTACAGGCCTTATTGCCTAGCTTCTTTCCTCCAGCAGTTTATCAAAAATATTCCATCGAGTGTCAATTTGGCAGCAAGTCATGCATAAAGTGACCGTTTTTAGGTGGCTTGTCCCGTTGTCCCCAAGTCGCTTTGGTATACATAATGTCCCGTTTTTAGAAAGAGTAACCCACGGTATCAATTTCAATAAAGGCCGCTAAAAATCTAAAATCATCCAACGGCAGTGTCTAAAAAATAAAAGAAATTAAAAGCCTCACCTCCCTCCCTCCCCTCTTGCGACGCAAAGAAAACGCCGGGGGGGGGGATGTATTGTCTGTTTTTTTGTCAACTTTTTCAATTTATTTAATTTTTTTTTAAAGTCATGTTCCTCTTGCTTATCCCCTCACCCCCCCCCCCCTCCGATCGCCACTTTATTTTCCCTTTTGGTTTTCTAGGAGTTTCACCCCCCCCTTCCAAGTAACAACTTTTTTTTCGGCGTGTCCTTTTGTTTACATTTATCACTTTCCTACCCTCCTGCGTTGTGTCGGATGGCGTTTTTGAAGTCCAAGAAGGGCCTACCCCTTGTACCGCCCGAAACATACGTCTTGCACTATTCACTATTTTTTATAGTATATCTGTGTTTTAGCAAAGTTTCCCCCCCCCCCCCATTTCATTTTGAAATTAACATTGACTCAAGCTTTTTCGCGCGTTTCCAGATTAAGTGGTAGCATCACGAGAATTTTTGTCCATAGAAGTTTAACTAATTTTCAATTTAAAATAAAACTGCACGCATAATGACTGTCTTTTCCATATCGGACAATACTCTCAAAACATTACGAAGATACAAACTTACATTTGATAAACTAGCTGCACTGCTTCCATTAATTACTTGCGGCGAACATAACTTTCCATAAGCAGGATTACTACCAGAAAAAATGAAGTCGTATATCGAAGAACTTTCCTCCAGTAAAATAGACGAGAGCTCGTATCATAATGCTAAATGAAGAACATCCAGTTCTCTCGTTGCATTATATAATCACAGGCACGGAGGTTGAGAGATGTGTTTAGCTGTCTCGATTAACTTTTCGTACCTCCGATGCTAGAGGTTACGTATAGCTGGTGGATTACGAAAAATTCGTCAGAGTGTCGTAGCTTTTATTTCAAACCCTTTGAAACGCAGTGATTGTTGTTGTAATTAGAACACGTAGGGTGCATTCGTATACGACAAACTTGTCGCACCGGTTTTCCTAAGAAAACTGGAATGCGTATGTTGAGTGCTGTCAGTGGTTATCAGTTTCTTTGGACTTTACGAACACCTTCAGTTTATTGAGTTTCGTCGCCTAGGAGACGTGTTTGTTTACAATTCGCGAATGTGTTCATTTTGCTGAAGTTTTAGTACATACTCAATATAAAATCAACAGGATTTTTAAAAGAAAGAGTAGCCATCCTTGAAGTGCACGGATCAAAATTTAGAAATTTCAACTTAAACTTCATTTTTTCAAAAGTATTGAGCAAAAGAAGTTCAAATTTCACTAATAACGGTTTGAATCCACTTCAATCTCAACACTGAAACATGCATTTTTGAATGGACTAAAATTAAAAATACAAGTAAATGATGACCTTTGAAAAAGGATGTACCTTCGTAGCAGTTTCTAGTGCATGCATGAATTTCCTCCACGAAAAAGTAATATTGGCAGCTTCAGCAAACTTAAAATGCTCTTCATAACAACTTACCTTTCCATAACAACAGACGCCATTTGTAAACAGCAACAACGTGCAACAAGTAATCTTCACAACAAACGCAATCAACCTAAATAGCTCTCGGTTTACTTCGTTTGAAACTAATTGCACAGTTTTGTATACGAACGTTCGAGTTTTTAAACGGAATGCACTCAATTTCCTTTACGAACACCTTAGATGGAAACTTGTTGCACGAGTGCAACTCGTTTGGCGTTTACGAATGCGGCCGTATTCTCGCTGGATTTGTGTGCTTGGTTTTAAGAAACTGCTTATAAATCCTCGTCAGACGACGTGGACAACACAATAGGCAAGGTGGCCCCTTGGGCGTCTTCTAAGAGGTCCTAACCCGTATTCATGCTAAGTTTCGGAGAAACCCACGGAAAACTCCGAACGACTAAGTCAGCGGACGCGACCTGGAGATAGATCTATTCTGCAACGTTCGCTTAAGCGAACATTCGGATGTGGGACATCCAATTAACGTCATTCGCAACCTTCTAACGTATGTTGGTATACCGCAAGGTACGGTAGAGCTTTAGGTGCAGATTCTCCCTACCGAATGTTTACATTCTAGCATAACGCTTCGTGGCTGACGGGAAAGACATGCTGCGGTGCTGACATTGGGTCACACCCCTTTTGCCCTCGAAGAGTCACGCGACCTAGGGGGTGTGGAAATCTTACTGTGGCTATCTCGGACCAAATGGCCACACCTGCACAGTCACATGACTCAGCGAGGGCAAAAGGGGCGTGACCAGATGTCAGCACCACAGCCTGTCTTTCTCATCAACCACGATACGTTTTGAATTACGTCACAAATCCAAACGTTCGCTTAAACGAACGTGGCAGAATAGAACCTCTGATTTTGAACCAGGCACCTCACGCCTCTCAGCTCAGAGTGCTATGCGCTCGGCCACTGGTGGGGCTGCGCAACCCTTTCCCAATACCGATAAAGTGTATGCGTTGCCACTGCTCGATTTAACTACCAGCAACATGTCGGTACATAGAATCGCCCTTCGCGTGCCACAGAGCTTAAGGACATTTTTGCTCAGTGGCGATTCGATCGACAGCCATGCTGCTGACAGTCAGAACCAGCGATGGCAACGGATGCACCTTTTTGGCATCGGGCGGTCTATCTAGTCCGAAATTAATTTGCTGAAATTCCGAACTTTTGAAAAATTGCCCTAATACGTCCTACTATTTAAGATACCCGAGAGAACTTTCCGTATTTTATAAAAAAGAAGAAATACCACTTTTAAAACATCAGACCATTTTAGGACAATATTTCGAAAGCTCGGAATTTTAGCAAATCTAAAATCCGTGCAAACCCTAGTCATCATGACTCTCTCCAACCTTTGCTGATGACATGAATAACAGATAAATTTCTGACATCCACTACTTGACAAAGAGATGATTTCTTTCCTCATTCTCTGCCGAAAACTCGATGCAGTCACGAATGTAAGCTAAATTTCCTATTTCGCTTTTGCGCTTAACTACCGCAAAGTGGCGCACAAGCGAACCCGCCAATCTTCAAAGAAAATCGCGATCTATAGAGTCTTTTCACGTGACGTCACTGAAATTTTTTTTCGGTCAACTCTGATATTTAGGTATGCAAATCCACGTTTTCGACCAATGACCATTCTCAAATCAACGAATGTTTATCCAAAAAACAGTTGGCTGCTAAGGTGTGATGTAGGGATAATGACGTAGGTCCGTGGCGTACCCAAGGGGAGGGGGGGGGGTTAGGGCGTTAACAACCCCCCATGATGAATTTTTTGCCATAGAAAATGTATATTCTTCAATATCTTATCACACACACGTACGCATATATGTGAGTTGCAGTAGTCAGGAATTTCCCCCTCACATGAAAAATTTCTGACTACGCCACTGACATCGGTGAAACAGCTCTATGCGGGTGGGTAAACGGTAAAAATCGGAGAACTATACCGTTCAAGCGCCACCTCTATATTCAAGTAAAGCTGGATTCATGAAAAAGATTTATTATTTCAGATATATGCATAATTTTCGAGAAGCACCCTAAAATATTTAATAAAAGGAAAACGTGTTCATGGATTCAATAAAATTGGACAATCCAGAAACCTACGATTCAGTACAGACAACACATTTAAAAAATATATTTTAACAATTTGCCTTGTATTTTTGTCCACCGTCAGCCCCTCAGGGGAAAAACCTACTTTAGGTTTTTACGGGTGTCGCAATCCCGGGGCCCCAGCGATCTTTCGCTTTTCTATGTCCTACCCTCCTCTTCTCTTAGCTATCTCCTTCCTTTTTCCCCCTCAGTGTAGTTTCCTCTGTGGAGGTGAGGGCCCCCCTTTAGAAGCTGCGGTCGCCCTGTGCTGTCAGCTTCTATTGGCGGAAAACTACCCACGTGTTGGCCGTGCGTGGAGACCCGTGTCCCCGGAAATGGGGATCCTGGTAATTGAGGGGTGTTCCCGTAAAGGAAATCATCATTACGGAATTTCCACAGACACGGGAGAAACCTCAACACATTGCTTTGGCCTCGGCTTCGGGTAAACGGGAGGTATACAGCGTTCCCCTGTATATCAATCGGCTGGTGGTACAGATTTCGATCAACTGCTAGGGATCAAGCAATCGGACATCTACTGGGCACGTCGTTAAGGGTGGACGCTGCCTAAGGGATGTACTGAGCGCGTATAGACCCGATTAGCACTGGTGTGCAATTGCACACCCCCTCGTTGGGCTCCGTGGTGGGTGGTGCGGTCGGGTCCGAATCTCAATTCCCCCAACATGGCTATGAAAAATTCTTTCTTAAACGTCAATGTTCCGCATACCTTAAATCCACTGTCCACTCCTAATGAAAACACTGATGCACAACTTTCACATATGAACGCTCGATTCTTCATCATTCACTACGTTGAAGGTACCTTTAATGAAACATCACCATTCTTAATACACAAATGTATCACAGACAATGTAGGAGAAGTCAAAAAAGTTAAAAAATTACGATCTGGAGACCTATTAGTTGAAGTATCAAGCAATAGACAAGCATCCAAAATAATGAAGATTAAAAACTTTGGCCAAAAACCTGTTACAGTGACACCCCATACATCCTTAAATATCTCACGAGGAGTAATACCAGAACCTGAACTTTTGCACTGCTCTGAAGCCGAAATATTAGAAAACCTAAAAGATGAAAAAGTATGTGCTGTGCGTCGAATCACTATTCGACGCAATAATCAAACAATCAACACTAAACATATTGTCCTAACCTTTCAGTCACCCACTATTCCAACCCATATCAAAGCTGGCTATCTATTATGTCCCGTAAGACCATACATACCAAATCCTATCCGTTGCTTCCAGTGTCAAAAGTTCGGTCATACTAAAACCTCCTGTCGTGGGTCACCGGCCTGCGCACGTTGTGGTGCCTCTGACCACGACAGTGACACCTGCTCTGCAGCTGCTAAATGTGTCAACTGTAAACAGGAACATCCATCATATTCCAAGTCATGCCCTAAATGGGCATTTGAAAAAGAAATCCAATCAATTCGTGCTACACAAAGAATCTCATACCCTGAAGCTCGTAAAATAATAGAAGCTCGCACACCAAAACCTGGCCTATCCTATGCAACAATAGTAAAATCTACGAAATCAATAGCCATTCAAACCGACTCTCCATCAAATATTTCCACCATCAATATCTTAACAAGTAAACAAAGTACTCTTAAACAAAACAAACCTTGCTCTACATCTCCAAAATCTCCACCAAAGAAAAAGGTAACAAGTAATAGCTCTACCCAAATCAGACCACAGCTTAGTAAAACAGCTACTTACAAATTAAAATATAACAAATTTAGCAAGAAAAAAGTACCTCCACAGCCACATATTGATGACACAATTTTAAGACTTGCCCCATCAGAATCAGACATCAGTGATGAAGAATCAATGGAACAGGAAGAAGTAAAACCGCCTGATATCTCTGCAGGGATTACAAAGGAGACGCACAATGCCCATAACATTACATAATTATGGCATTGTTGCTCTCATGGAACTGCCACGGCTTTCAGAATAAAATTGATGACCTTAAAACACTTCTCTATGACCTCAATCCCGCCTGCTTTGCTCTTCAAGAAACTTACCTCAAAGCTGATAAACATCCGACCATCCACAAATATACAATGCTTCGGAAAGACTATGAACTCAGGGACAGGGCCTCTGGTGGTGTGGCCCTGTTAGTCAACAATAACTATCCCTACATAATAGTCAATCTGAATACCAATCTCCAAGCAGTTGCCGCTCGTGTCAAATTAAAACAGCTCACTACCATTTGCTGCATTTATCTCCCTCCAAACGAAACAATCAGCCAAACATCTCTCAATAATCTTATTCATGAACTTCCAACACCCTTTATACTCCTTGGTGACATGAATGGCCATAGCCCATTATGGGGCAGCAAAGATACCAATACTAGAGGTGAACAAATAGAACAAATTACTACTCATTTCACTCTATGTATTATGAATAACGGCGACAATACTTACTTCCATCAGCCAACTAAATCCTTTCATGCCATCGACCTTGCCATCTGTTCTCCTTCAATCCTCCCCCTCTATAATTTCTCAGTTTCTGGCGACTTGCATAACAGCGATCACTTTCCGATCATTCTCTCACCCTTATATCAGAATGTCAACCAAACCACTAACATACCCAGATACATTCATAATAAAGCAGACTGGCAGACTTTTTCTTTGCTATCTACCATATTACCAAACATTATTGAAGGAAACATAGACGAGGTCGTAAGGAATGTCACCTCCATTATCATAAATGCAGCCGACGCGAGCATTCCAAAATCTGTTAAAAGCAACCATAGAATTAAAAAGCCGTGGTGGAACGAGGCTTGCACCCTCGCTAAGAAACAGCAGAAGAAAGCGTGGGGTAATTTTCGGCGGTACCCCACCACTGAAAACCTTATAACCTTTAAAAAAGCTCGTGCAAATGCACGCAAAATAAGGAGACGTTCCCAGAGAGAATCCTGGATTAAATACGTCTCCAGTATCTCACCTTCTACCTCCAGTAAGGAACTATGGGACAAAACTAAAAGAATCATGGGCATCTATAGTAATCACTCCATATCCTGCCTATCCATCAATAACCAAATTATTTCAGATACAAAAAGAATTGCAAATACAATAGGTCAATCTCTAGCATTCACATCCTGCAAAACCTCGTATTCTAGCACCTTTCTTCCATACAAGGAACATTCCGAACGCCACAAATTAAACTTCAAAACTTCCTCGAACTTCTCCTACAATAGTCCTTTCACTATGAATGAACTACACAACAGTTTAAGACAGTCATCAAGTACATCCCCTGGCCCTGATGGCATCACTAATGATATGCTTAAACACCTCTCCCATGATTCCTTAATTAGTCTTTTACAGCTATACAATAGAATATGGAATGAGCATGCGTTTCCCTTGGAGTGGAGAAATGCAGTGATCATTCCCTTACCCAAACCTGGAAAAGACACCACTAATCCCAATAACTATCGTCCCATAGCCCTAACTAGTTGTCTGTGCAAACTACTGGAGCGAATGATTAATACGCGTCTAGTATACGTTTTAGAAACTGAGGGCCATATACACCCTTTCCAGAGTGGATTCCGCAAAGGCAGAAGCACCATAGATAACATTTTACATTTAGAAACTCAAATCCGTAACGCATTCTTAAGAAAGAACCACCTTGTATCAATTTTCTTTGATATCGAAAAAGCTTATGACCACACTTGGAGATATGGCATACTGCGTGATCTCTTCAATATGGGCTTCCGTGGAAACCTACCTATATTTATCAAGAATTTTCTCTCACTCCGGAACTTCAAAGTACGCATCAAAGACACCCTTTCTGATAACTTTATACAAGAAGAGGGTGTACCACAAGGCTCTGTCCTTAGCGTCACCCTCTTTTCAATAAAAATCAACAATATCCTCAACCAGCTCCCTCCGACAGTACACGGTAGCCTATATGTTGATGACCTACAGATCTCCTGTCAGGGGCAAGACATGCGTTACATAGAACGGCAGCTTCAGACCACTATCAATCACATCCAAAAATGGTGCAATACCAATGGGTATAATATTTCTGCAGAAAAAACAACTTGCATTCACTTCTGCCGGAAGCGTGGGATCCACCCAGATCCCGAACTTTACCTCCATCGTACCAAAATCATTATCAAGGACTCTTTTAAATTTTTAGGCTTAACTTTTGACAAAAAACTTACGTTCGCTAATCATATTTCTGACATTCGTAGAAAATGCGAAAAAAAACTGAACATTTTAAAGGTTTTAACCAATACCTCTTGGGGGGCCGAGCGGGATGCTCTGATGCGGATCTACCGTGCTGTCATCCGTTCTAAAATGGACTATGCAAGCTGCATCTATGCATCAGCTTCTAAATCTACGCTAAAAAAACTTGACACAGTGCATCATACTGCACTACGCATATGTTCTGGTGCTTTTAGGACATCACCTATCCATAGCCTTTACATCACCTGTCATGAACCATCCCTCACTCTCATACGTCAGAAACTATCCTTAAATACCTATTTTCGCATCTTTTCTCATTCTTCACATCCCTTAAAGGATTCTTTCATACATACCCAACTGGACCAGTTTTATGCAAATCGCCCTTCCTGCACTCCCCCCTTCGGACTTAGGATCCGTAGGAGTGTAGTCGGTACCCAATTGGAGGATCTTAATGTATCTACTTGTTCATTTCATGAAGTCCCACCATGGACCGAATTGCGGATTCCCTACCTACAACCATTCGAAGGCTTCACAAAACCAAACACTGACCCCATAATATATAAACAGTTATTTCTAGACCATAAAAGCAAATATCGAAACTTCGAGGAACTGTATACTGACGGCTCAAAATCTCATAATCACGTTGGCTTTGCTTATGTACATCATAATCATTCTTACAACTACACCCTACCTTCGTTTTGTTCCATATTTACAGCCGAATTAATAGCTATTTATGAAAGCCTTCTTTACATCTCGAGAACAAATACCAAACATTTCATCCTTTACTCTGACTCATTAAGTGTCTTGGAGAATCTGAAATCCGGCTCCCTCACTCATAGTTATATTTTGAAAGTCTTACGCATGCACAAGAGACTCATGAACCGTGGATACATTATCCTCTACTGCTGGGTACCTAGCCATATTGGCATTCCCGGAAACGAAAAAGCAGATTCTTTGGCGAGGCATTCTACCATCCCATATAACCCCTATACCGATATAAAGTCTGGCATCTCTTCCCTAACAAAAGACACTTGGAATAACATATGGGACTGTGAAACCCAAAACAAACTTCACTCTATCCGGCCAGCCCTTACCCATTGGTCCACTCAACCGTACCGCAAGCACGATGTCACTCTCACTCGTCTTCGCATTGGCCATACCAGACTAACCCATAAGTACCTCCTTTTGGGTGAACCTGCTCCTGAATGCCCACATTGTCATACTCAACTTAGCATACATCATCTTTTAACCTCTTGCTCTGCTTTTAATGATCTTTACCAAATATTTTTTAACTCTTCTCAGCCCAAACTTGACGACATATTGGGTGATATCCCACACCATAACTTGTTTGCCTTTCTTCGGCGCACAAACATATTTTATTCAGTTTGAAATGTCCACTTTTGCCTGACTGGCATCTGGATGGGAGCCCCCATCCATATGCCTTTGGTTTTACCTCTTTTATCTACTTTTGAAATTTACTTGTCTCCTTTATCACCTTTACATTTTAGCTTATACTGGGTTTTATGACACCTTTTATACTGAACACATCTTTATTTGACTTAACTCAACGTCTGGCGCAGTATGTCCTTTCTGGACCTTGTGCCAAAAATACCAACCAACCAACCAACCAACCTTGTCCACCGTCAGACATGATACATATCTATATAAATAAAATTACACTTTTGTCTGTACATTTCTTGGAATTCAAAAATTTTGCGATTTCTATCCATTTCAAGCACCCGGGAATCCGATGCGACCCTCAAAAAAAAAGTTTGTCTGTCTGTCGCTCTGTCATTCTGTCCGTGACGCTTTTTTTGTTCGAGCATCACGTAAAAACGACTGAAGCGAATGATATGAAATTGGGTGTCATGATAGGTGGTCACTGAACTTAAAACATAGGCGTCGAATTTTTTAAAAATCTTGATTGGATTTTGAGATTTTGCGAAAATTGTTTCATACTGCGTGAATTTGTGTTCGAGCATCACGTATAAACGACTGAAGCGATTGAAATGAAATTTGGTATTATGATTGGTGGTCACTCAACTAAAAATATAGGCACCGATTAAAAAAAAAAAATCTTGATTAGATTTTGAGATTTTGCGAAAGTCGTTTTAAACTGCGTAAATTCGTGTTCGAGCATCACGTCTAAACGACTGAAGCGATTGAAATGAAATTTGGTGTCGTGATTGGTGGTCACTCAACTTAAAACATAGGAGTCAAATTAAAAAAAAATCTTCATTAGATTTTGAGATTTTGCGTAAATTTGTGTTCGCACATCACGTAATAACTGCAAAGGTGAAAAAATGATGTTTGGTGAAATGATAGGTGGTCACTCACCTTAAACTATAAGCATCTAATTATAAAAAAATCGATCAGATTCCGAGATTTTGCGAAAATCGTTTAAAACTGTGTGAATCTTTCTTCGCGCATTAGACCACCCATGTCTGGGGGGGGGGGGAGATTTTGTTTGCGTTGTCATAAAAACGCAAACAAAACAAGCAATAACTCACTTAAATTTATTACAACGGAGAAAGTCAGCTTAGTCTGTTTTATTTTAACATATTTTTTGTCCAAAGGTGCGTAAAGGCACCATTTCAATAGATTTTTTTTTTTAAATTAACACTGGTTTTTTTATTAACACTAACAAGGGTCACAATTTTATTCACTCATTTTATTCTTCTGCTATTTTTAAGGGTTAAAATATTAGTCATTCAACTGGAGTCAACACTTTCTGTTGAGAAATTTTCAAATACGCTCGTTTTTCAACTTGAAACGTTTATTGACATCTGGATGCGAACTGCACATTTTCTCCAGTGGGGGACACATGAAAAGAAGAAGGAGGGAAGGTGCAAATGCTTCCCTCACATGATATTACTTGACAAATGCAGTCGCCGACACGTGTGGAAACTGACTTATATTCAAACAAAAGTCATACATTGTTTGGTCTATGGAATCACAGATACACAAGCTACATACAATGTACCTGTATTGGAAGCCACCCTTGAGGGTTTTTAGCTTAGAAAAGAGGCGAAATTTTAAGGCAGTCGCCTTAGAGTATAGTAACAAACGATAACATACCACCTTCATTTTGACTTCTTGACTTCCCAATCTGAATCCCAAAATCTTCACTCACCCGTTTAATATTTCTTCAGCAGGGGATCAATAGTATCCCTGGCAGGGATCCATTAACCCATTTGTGCCTGGATATTTTTGCGACTTTCTTCGATTTTTACTGATAACAGAAATAATAGCTAAATTTCTGATGTCAACTTCTTGAACAAAGGATGATTTCTTTTAAAATCTTTATGCATAAAAATCGAAATATCAACATCCTACTGGGTCATGTTAAAATATTTTGTAGAGTTGAGGCTCAATACTCATGAATAAAGCCTAGGAAAAATAAATAATATTTTCGACTAATAGCGAAAATGCCGTCCCAAGAAAGAGACACTATGCATAAATGGGTTAATATTTCTCTAGCCAGGGATATTACATTCTTCAGCCGGGGACGATCCCCGGCATCCTCCCCACCCCCCCCGACAATTCGCACCCTCATTGACATATTCGACTTTTTGAAAGTGTGTCATTATTCCACTAGAGATGAATAATATGTTTTTATAATGGATTAAAATTGCAAGTTTTGAAAATAAAATGAAATGGAAACAAAAACTTAAAATTTTTTTACTTAAATTTGCCAAAAAATTGGCCAATGGTGCGTATACGCACCATTTTATTTCTTGCATAAAATACTGTTTTTCATGCATGAAACTTTTTTGTGTCTTTAATGAGTGTCATGGAAGCCTATTTCAAGGAAAACAATTCCGCATTTTATAAAATTTCTATGCTTGTCCTGAAGTGGGTTATCACTGTTCATTCATTCTAGATTCCGTAATAATTATTGAATTCTAAATCTACCTGAAAATGTGCTGATTTTATTACATGGGGAAAATGTTACAAATTAATCCAGTGTCAGTGAATCGCACTCACCAAGGGCGGGTTAAAGGGAGGGGCGCCGGGGAAAAAGAAATGAATGTAAAAGATCCTATTTTACTTCCATAAAATGGATGTATAGGTCAATCTTCTAACCAACCGCCCCCACCGACAAACGCACCCCCCCCCCCCGATAAACTTGCATTCATCCGCTACTGGCACACACACACACCCCGGTTTTGAATGCTTAACAATTACAATATATTTTTAATTAACAAAATTTTTCTTCTGAAAGTTTACCAAGTCTGATCTGTCTTCCCACTTACAAAAAAAGCCAAAAAATAGTTAATTAAAGTAAGTGAATCATTTATGTAAATTGTATTATCTAATTACAAATAAATTTTAATTGAAAATACTTTTGAAGCATGTTCTTAAAGAAATAAACCTTTTGAACCTATATTTTAAGTAATTTAACTTGCTTAAAAAGTAAGTTCTTACTTTGTCATTTTAAAATCATTCAACATTACGTTACTCTTAATACAATGTACACCATTTAAAAAATATGTAAGATTCGCATCTAGAGGAGGCAAGCGACGCACGTGCCTAGGGTAACATGTTAAGGGGGGGGGGGGGGAGGGCGAAATCGTAAATTCTAGTCACAGCATTCAGATCATCTCATCTGATTGAAATCCATGATTAAAATCAGAGTTTAAAAGTGAAATAATAGGATTAAAATGGTTGTGTTAAAGATAGGGTGTTGAAAGAAAAAAAATTATGATTTCAGATAGATGCATCGTTTTCGAGAAGCACCCTAAAATATTGAATAAATGGAAAACGTATTCGTGCATGACGTGCAATAACTTTATGATAAGAAATAATAAGGCGCATGTTCGAATATTTCTTCAACTTCAAAATAAAAAAAGAAGCATTACATATGGATTTATACACGAACAACGTCTAGCTACAGGTATTTGATAATTATTAAAGGATGTTTTATAATGCTTTAATTGTCTATGGTGATAAAGGAGCGGAATACACAAGATTTGTGTCTTATCCTGTAATTAAACACTTCCCATTTAAAGCATGTTATCTAAGACTTATCACAAGGATGCTATTCGTTGGTGATGATGAAGAATACTATTCGCTGGTGATGATGTAAAATCCTGCAATTGGTTGTTGATGTTGCCACAGAAAACTAACGTAATCTTAAACTCTTCTTAATCCAGTTTAACCCATTTATGCCTAGCGTCCCTTTTTTGGGACGGCATTTTCGCTATTAGTTGAAAACGTTATTTATTTTTCCTAGTCTTTATTCATGAGTATTGAGTCTCAACTCTACAAAATATTTTAACATGACCAAGTAGGATGTTGATATTTCGATTTTTATGCATAATGATTTTAACCCTTAAATGCATAGCGATGCATATATGCATCGTATTTTTCAGTGCCGGATTAGAGTAGAAGCCAAATATCTTACGTCAGTTTCATATATAAAATACAGGTTTTTTTAATAATAAATGATTCATATGGATTCAATCATATGGAATGATTTATATGATTCATATCGTGAGTAATAAAAGTTTCACATAATTCTTTCAAACTGTTTGTTCTTGGAGAAATGAATTAGTTATTCATAAAACTGATATAAGAAATTTAACTTATACTCGTGGCTATCGTGTGAACGAGAAAAAAATTCATGCATTTAAGGGTTAAAAGAAATCATCCCTTGTTCAAGAAGTTGACATCAGAAATTTATCTATTATTTCTGATATCGGTAAAAGTCGAAGAAAGTCGCAAAAATATCCAGGCACAAATGGGTTAAATCTTGACACATTTGTGAGTAGCTTAGTGCCTATTGATTCTCAAGTTTTTAATTCTATTACTATGGAGTGTCCAGTTTGCCTATATGACTTTACTCAAGATGTATTAAATACTTATGTCACAGCATGTAGACATACGTTCCATCTTACATGTATGCAATTGCGGCAGAACTCAAGAGAGCAAGATATAACCTGTCCCCTATGTCGTGGCCTAATCCGAACTGTTCCGAACAAACTCGAACTTGATTGCGATTTATATCATGTTTACAATGACAAGGGATATACTATATTTCTTTTTAAACTCTTGTTTACATTGTATTTTAATGGAAGGACTTATAAAAAAAGTAGTGCATAGCAAGATAGCACTACAAAAAATAAAAACATTTACCGCATTAACTGCTGTTGCAACAGTAAAAGATCATATAATTAGCAATAATAATATGCACGTGTGCACTGTTGAATATGTATTATATTTTAATAATGATCAACGGAAATATGTACAATGCAATATTTCAAATTTTTAATTTTATAAAATGTTAATAAATTTTTTATTTCATATTATACGGCTATTTTTTTACTTCATCGTTTGACTATTTAATTTTTATTATCCTGGCGTTTTAGATCTTCAAACTACCGGTCAGTTAGACAAATCAAGGTTATTTTATTAAGTTGTCGTTAAATTTGTAGATTGTGTAGGTAAACTCTACTCCTTTGGATACCTAAGAATTCTTTAGCCAAGAAAAGAGGCGTTTCATCGGCATGAACCTACAGAGTTGGTCGCCATGTTAAAGGTATTGTGACTAATTTTATATATATTCCTGATGTATGTTATGATTATCTATCTTTTAGAGTAAAAATTTTAATTTATTAGCAAGTTTTCATTAATAATTTCAGTTTATAACATTTGAGAAATAATTTCATAACTTTGAGAACTCATAAACGTATACAAATCGACTTAATTTGAACAAGTACCATGTATAAAAGTAAGAGCATGTTATTAAAATTTGTAAGCATAACCATCTTAATCAGTAAAATGTGTAACATGTGCACTTAGTTGATATTTCTTATAAAAATGTTCAAGCCCATTATTATAAAAATAATATCTAAGTTAATACTCTAATGTTTTAAAAACATAGTGTTGATTTAAAATATTCTGTTACTTCAAGTAAATGTGGTAAGATCTTTACATTAAAGAACACCTCAAAAAATCTTTATTTAAGATACTAAGTTTCTTTATCTCACTTAACTTTTTTGAAAAACATGTAAAATCGATTAAGTTATAAAATTATGCAGACAAACTTTTTTAGCTAAGTTCATTTTATAAAAAAATAGTAATGTTGTGAATTCACATGCAACGCAGTTTTAGCTATCACACTTAAGTTTATGATTTTAATCAGAACATTTTGTTTCTATGTAGTTAGATTCATGTTTAGAAAGAATGCATTTATATAAACATGATGCGAAAAGTTTTACTGGTGGATTAATAATTTTATAGTACTAGATAAAAAATTATAACTTTTTACCTTGTAGTGTATAAAAGATAAGTATAAAACACAACACGAGAACCTTAAATCTTGACCAAGTATGTTAACTTTACCACTTTTGCTGCAGTGAAATTTCATAGATTTTTATTTTGCAAGTAATCAACACACACAAAGAAAACACAGAATTTTTGCATATTAAACTTATTTATTTACAAAAATATATTTTAAATTGTACAAACTATTTACAATTTAAAATATATTGTATAGTATATATTTTATATTTAAAATATATTATATATAGCAACTTTTCAATGAGTATTCTATAACTAAGCATGCATAAGTCCGTAAAAACTTATGTAGAGCTGTAAGTTTTCTACTGCAATAATTATGCACAACAGATATACATCATGCGATAGCACATTGGGTGTCATTTAGATTAAAATAATCAGGAGTTTTTAATTGAAAAAATGAATTAAATAGTGCATTTTGAAGATGCTCTCTATAGTCTTCTAAGAAAATGTTTGTAAAAAAGTTTCCATCATAAATGCATATACATTTTTTCTCGCATATTTCTCTTGCTATGTAAGGTATGTCGATCATGAACCATACTTTGTTACATACAGAAAGATCCTTTTCAACAGCCGTAGC
Organism: Cheiracanthium punctorium; assembly: GCA_038373885.1. Classification (NCBI taxonomy): domain Eukaryota; kingdom Metazoa; phylum Arthropoda; class Arachnida; order Araneae; family Cheiracanthiidae; genus Cheiracanthium; species Cheiracanthium punctorium. The sequence goes on along the minus strand of JAWZYV010016595.1, from coordinate 24,057 downwards.
ATTTAAACAAGCATGTCTTTGTGAAGGACGATCTTCAATACATCCTATGCATTTAAATAATTTTTTACGCTTTTAAGAATTTCAGAAGATACTATATCCATTAATAGAACTTTAGTCATTTCATATTCACAATGCGGTTTACGGTTACATTTTTGCGGCTTTAATTTTAATATTAAATGTGTTAATGTTGTCTAAAATTGCGTTTTTATAATGCATTCTGATATTTCACTTCTTATTTCACAAAGTTTTTTTACTTGATCATTTAAAAGTATTAATGAAATTGGGTTATATATGTAAATGAATCTCCGGTTTTGTAAATAATTGTGCTAAAACGAATCTTCAATTTTTATCTTCAATAGTTCAACTTTCTAACAATAGTATAATCCACTCTAAAAGTTTGTGCTAGTTATGCTTACCTTTCTATAAAATAGGTTAAGTGCATCAATAAAATATCACTCAAAGGGTTGATTCATGTATAAAACGATGCTTTCATAGTCAAACTGAAATTAGTGTTGCCAGTGTTGTAGTCCTTAGAAAAAAAGTGGGGGGACGCTCATTTTTGACGAAATTTAACCTAAACATATCGGATCCATTCATTGTAATTATTCTTTAAACAACCAATAAAACTAATTTAACCATCATTTGTTTATTAATTAATTAAAATGAACTCATTGTTAAATTATTGATTACTTGTTAATAGTCTAAACTAAGTCTTTTTGATCAACCGTGTAAGTTACTTAATTTGTTGTTGCGAACATGTAATCGGATTTGTGTGCTTGGCTCGAAGTACTCTTGTAAATCCTCGTCAGAAGAACAGTACAAGGGGGCGGGGTGCCCCCGTTGGGGGTCTTTCTAAGGAGTTCTAACCCGTATTCACGCTAAGTTTCGGAGAAAACTACGGAAAACTCGAACTGTTACGTACGCGCGATGGGAGCTACTTAATTTTTTCCATTTACATTTGTCAACAAGCCCCTATTGTTGTTGCTATTGTGAACATGTATAGCGGATTTGTGTGCTTCGCCCGAAGCCCGCTTATAAATCCTCGTCAGAAAGACAACACAAGAAGGGGTGTCCTCCGTGGGGGTCTTTCTAAGGGGTCCTAACCCGTATTTACGCAAAGTTTCGGATCGGAGAGAACCACGGAAAACTCCGAACGGTTAAGTCGACGGACGCGCAATGGGACCTGAGCCCGGGGCCTTCACACTTCGCCCGTCTACCATTTCCAGTGACATAACCACTGTGCCATGGTGAGACAACAATCCAATGTCAAAGTGACAGATTTTCTTTTGGATTGGTACGTGACTATTCGCTACCCCGATTTTTGTCACTTTTTCGGCCATTCGGAAAGACATTTTTTACCAAGAGTGCGTTCGGAAAGATTATAATCTGTTCTATTCTTATGGATAAGTTTTCACTACTGAAGTGTTTAAGAAACAATTACAATCCCATTTGTAAAGTCGATTCAAACAGTCAAAAGTTTCCTTTTGATTTTTATACCGATGTACTTGCTCTCGCGCGAACAAAACGAAAATTTTAAGTTCTTCACAGAATTCTAAAATAGAAACAACCTTGTAAATGAGCGTCCCCCCTGAGAATAAAAAGTGGGGGGACGTATGGGCTGAAGTGAAAAAGTAGGGGGACGGCGTCCCCCTTCGACTACACCACTGAGTGTTGCATATAAACAATCTAACTCGTATCGTATTGAAATTCTATAAATGAAGTTACTCTACTTGGGATATACAGTAAGAATATTTTGTAGGATTACTAAAAATGCAATTTTTTCTCTAATTGATCTACAGAAAATATAAACTAGTATAATCGCTGCCTAAAATTTATCAAAAATGTGTTGGTAAGAAAAAATGTTTAGATAAATACTTTGTTTGTTTGTGTTTTAAGGCAAACCTGCACGCGGGGGTATCTGCCTAGGACGAGGGATGCCTTGGTAGGAGGACTTTCTAAGGGGTTCTAACGCGTATTCACGGATAAATACTTTGAGTATTCATACATTTCGTCTCACTTATGAGATTTTTACGGATGATTTTTATCAAGATATGTTACAGTATAAACATCTATATGATACTTCAGATTACCCGCAAGATCATCCATTGTACAGCACCATCAACAAAAAGAAGATAGGATGTTTTAAGGATGAGCTTAACTCAAAACCCATCCTTGAATTTGTAGGGTTAAGGCCCAAGATGTACTCCATCTTAACGAAAGAATGCGAAAAAAAGAACTGCAAAGTGGGTCGCACGTCATGTTATACGCAAGCGTATAACACACGAGCATTATTATAACTGCTTACAAACCTTACAGTCAACAAGAGAATTAAACTACCGCATTCAAAGCGAGAAGCATAAGCTGCACAGCATTTGTCAAAATAAGGTTGCTCTAAGCGCCTTTGATGACAAACGCTATATTTTAGAAGATGGAGTGCATACACTCGCTCATGGTCATTATGAGTGCTTGTAAAAGAAAAAAAAGGAGGGTAGAAATTGCACCACGTTAATAATGGTAGTATACTGTGTGGAGATTTCTTTTGTTTGTAGGCCTCCTGGGGATGTTGTTCATTTCTTTGCTCCACATAGTTAATTATTATTTAAAGAAACAAAAACAACAACGCATCCTCTGTGCTACGCCCTGTCTCCATTCATGCGAGGCTAGCGTGATGGGGAAAGGCACAGTAAAAATTTTTATTTGAAATGAGGCGGTAGACGTTCTACCGGGTGGCTGGTGGGTCCTCATTTTATAATAATAATATTTTTTATTTCAGGTTTAATTCATAAAGTATAGCTTATTTAAAATTATGTCAAAGTCCCTTATTTTCATTAGAGAATATATCACAATCTGAAAAAAAATTCCAAGTCCCCTCATTTGTAAAATATGTTAAAGTCTGAAAAAATTACAAGTCCCCTTATTTGAAAAATATGTTAAGTCTGAAAAAATTACAAGTCCCCTTATTTGAAAAAAAAGGAAAAATATTCTTATCAGACCTTCCAACATCCGGTCTCTACATCCGTCCGACCACGCCCCCTTCCCCGCTCAGCCTAGGGAAAGCACTTGTGCGGCGTACCGCAGAATTAACATGGTACCGCATGGGGTGAACTGTCATTTCTTTACTACTGATCCATTAACATTTCTCTAGCCAGGGATATTACATTCTTCAGCCGGGTACGATCCCCGGCATCCTCCCCCCCCCCCCCGACAATTCGCACCCTAATTGACATATTCGACTTTTTGAAAGTGCGTCATTATTCCACTTGAGATGAATCATATGTTTTTATAATGGATTAAAATTGAAAGTTTTGAAAATAAAATGAAATGGAAACAAAAACTTAAAATTTTTTTACTTAAATTTGCCAAAAAATTGGCCAATGGTGCGTATACGCACCATTTTATTTCTTGCATAAAAAACTGTTTTTCATGCATGAAACTTTTTGTGTCTTTAATGAGTGTCATGGAAGCCTATTTCAAGGAAAACAATACCCCATTTTATAAAATTTCTATGCTTGTCCTGAAATGGGTTATCACTGTTCATTCATTCTAGATTCCGTAATAATTATTGAATTCTAAATCTACCTGAAAATGTGCCGATTTTATTACATGGGAAAAATTTTACAAATTAATCCAGTGTCAGTTAATCGCACTCACCAAGGGCGGGTTAAAGGGAGGGGCGCCCGAGAAAAAGAAATGAATGTAAAAGATCCTATTTTACTTCCATAAAATGGATGTATAGGTCAATCTTCTAACCAACCGCCCCCACCGACAAACGCACCCCCCCCCCCGATAAACTTGCATTCATCCGCTACTGGCACACACACACACCCCGGTTTGAATGCTTAACAATTACAATATATTTTTATTTTACAAAATTTTTCTTCCGAAAGTTTACCAAGTCCGATCTGTCTTCCCACTTACAAAAAAAGCCAAAAAATAGTTAATTAATTAAAGTAAGTGAATCATTTATGTAAATTGTATTATCTAATTACAAATAAATTTTAATTGAAAATACTTTTGAAGCATGTTCTTAAAGAAATAAACCTTTTGAACCTATATTTTAAGTAATTTAACTTGCTTAAAAAGTAAGTTCTTACTTTGTCATTTTAAAATCATTCAACATTACGTTACTCTAAATACACTGTACACCATTTAAAAAATATGTAAGATCCGCATCTAGAGGAGGCAAGCACGTGCCTCCCTAGGCACCCTAGGTTACCCTAGGCACGTGCTCCCTTAGCACGTGCCTAGGGTAGCATGTTAAGGGGGGGGGAGGGCGAAATCGTGAATTCTAGTCACGAATTAACGACTCATACGAATGATACGAAATTGGGTGACGGGATAGGTAGTTGCTAATCTTAATTTATAGGCGTTGAATTTTAAAAATATTTTGATTACATTTTGAGATTTTTTGAAAATCGTTTTAAAATACTGAAATTTTGTTCCAGCATCACGAAATAAAGACTGCAGGGAATGAAACGAAATTGGGTGACAGGATAGGTTGTCACTCCACTTAAATTCTAGGCTTCCAATTTTTCAAAAATATGGATTAGATTTTGAGATTTTGCGAAAATCATTTCAATAGGCGTCCATATTCGTTCCCGCATCCCATAATGACGACTCAAGCGAATGAAATTATATGACTGAGTGACTCTCTAACCTGTAATATTTTAACAAAACATAAAAATGATAACTTCGCTTTCTTTACTTTGGCAACATACTTCATCCATTCTGCGTACTCCTACAATGCTGACGAAAGTTCTTGCTTTTTGGAAATTTGCATTCCGTACTAACCCGTCAACGACGGGCACTTCAGCTAGTATATATATATATAATATATAAATAAATTTCTCTACTAGTATTATGTAACATCCTTCTCAATTATAACGTGAAAAGCTCTTGCGCCACAGCCGTTTCACCAGTTCTTTATATTTCACAGCAACACATCATCGGATCCGTCCTCTAATACGAGAACCAGAGCCTTCTCTTCTCTGAGGAGATGAGAGCTGAGGTCTCATTCGGAGCTGTCCTGTCTGGGATACGAAATCCCTACATCCCTACTGCTATTTCCGAAATTCCCCACTACTAGCTTTAGCGTTAGGAGCTGTCCTCCGGCTATCTGCTCGTCATCCTTCCTCGGAAACCTGTTTCTCTCCCAACGGGATTGGAGAATGCGTCCTTTGATTGGCCAGTGCAACCCTGCAGCTGGTGAGACGGACTAACAGCTGGATTCTCCCCTCGTCTTTACTCTTTTCGCAGTCGTTCACTTTCCCCCGCCTTGAGGTGGAGTTTTAAGGAGGAGCGTCAAGGGGTTCATGGGATTGGCTAAAAGACCTCCCGTTTTCATCCGGAGTGGTTAGCGCAGTCGGTCACCAAACAACTGGTTCTGCCCAGTTGACAGCTAACAACCGACTATTTCGTTAACCAGGGGCGCGTTCGAGAATTCATCGGTTGTGCACCGGTAACACCGGTGCACGACCAGAGCGTTCGAAAAGGCGGAGCTCTAGAAGTAACCGCGTTCGAAAACGTTTCGGTCATGTAGTGGTTGTCTGCTCAACGTGACCAGAGCGCAACCAGAATGACCCTGCTAGCTAGGTGGGTTATTCCGGTTATTATCGTAGTGTTGCCAGCGTTTATTTTTGTTTTCTCGGCTTAGAATCCGATGTGGTGAGGATGACCGAAACCGGTTGACAACCGTGACGTCACTTAACCGGAGAATGACCGCGACCGGTTGCACCGGTGCATAACCAAACGGTGAATTCTCGAACGGGCCCCAGGACGATCATCGGGAAGCGGCAGACGGACGAAACTGCGTCACCCTCTGAAAGGAAAATAGGCGACCCTCTGACGACACACGGCGTAAGCATCTCCCGCGGTGTGCTTCCGTTGATATTTGTTTAGGTTTTAGCTACTAGAATACGACGCATGCGCCAAAAATTGAATGCGTACGACTCCCAGCGCCACCTTTTAGGCAAATTTCATTTAGTTCTTCGATGATTGTCCTGTACCCTCTTAGTCCGTGGGGATTTTATCAGTATCAGTGTATCCATTTTTTCCGAGTTCCACAAACAACAGCTCGCTCTTGAGAGACTTTCGGCGTGTCACCGATGGATTCCTTTCGCGCTCTCCGGAGGCACTTGCGGTTCCTCGCCCGGCATGGAACGAGGGACACGGCGAACGAACACCGTGGGCGGTGGAGGGCAGCGGCCCAAGCCATGAGCCGGACAGCGGCCGACTCAGTGGACTGGGAATCGGTGCAGGCCATGTGCGACACGCTTCTGGGCGCCTTGGGGACGGGATCGTGCCAAGACAGGGACATCGTCAACAGGATGCGCTTAGTCTACTTCAATTTCCTGTTTGAAACCGAGAAAAGGTTCTCACTGGACCCCTTACACTATGTCCCGGGACTTGTCGAAATTGAAAACGTTCTGCAACCGGCTCATTTGGGGCCTCTCGACCAGTGGGATTCTCTGGAGAGACATCGTCCCGAGGGATACGCACTCGTCACAGAATCGATCGAATGGGCTCTAGTATGTCATGACTGGTTTTTTCTCAGAGTTCTGATACAGTACGGATTTTTCAATGGACAGACCTCACTCGCACGATGTATTTTACTCCATTCACTGGCGAGATATTTGGTAAGTGTATCCATCCTTTTGCTTGTCATTTTGTTTGTGGGAGGGAATCTGTATCGGGGATCGTCCATATCATGATATTTTTTAAAATAGCCAATATTTAGGATCGATATACATCCCATCCGTTATTTTGATATCTATAGAATATTTTTAATAACAAGTTCATCTTACAGTTGTGATCAATAGTATCGTAAATGATATAAGCATAAAATATTCCGTTTTATATTTTTATTCATTGAATAGCAACTTTTCATCCAATAAAGTAGCAAGCAGAAACAACTTTCTCAAAAACTAAATAGGTTCCACGCACGCATAGGTGAAAATGTGCAGTCGCCCCGTGGCGATCCAATGTCCGCATGTGGCGATAAAAAAAATTTCTACCGGTCTTCACTAGAGTCGCCATTCTCCCACTGACGTATGTTTCAGCCATATTTATATTGAAATGCGGCAGTTTTAAAATAGCGGGAAAGTTTAATTCGAGGGATACGTCACGTGACGTCATGAGCAACGGGCAGACACTCTCCAGTGTAGCATGCAAATAAAACACTTAAAAGACATTGGATCCTACATCTGCCTTTCACTTCTTGTGTTGTGATACTGTCAGATGTCAACGCCCTACTTTCACAGTGAAAACCTTTTTTTACGAACTGCAGGCTGTGCTTCTAGGCTCATTTCCAGTGCAGCTCTGTCACTGTATTTTAATACCATAGAATTGTATAGTATAAAATGTAATCTAAATCTATTCATAACATTTCAAAGATCCTTGATTTCTTTGAATGATTCCTTCTGACATTCAAAGTACATTTTGAATATGTACAATGGAAAGTACATGATGAATAGTACATTCAAAGTACATCTGACATTCATTCTGTAAAATTCCCAGCAGGGCGTCACTCAAAATTTGATATCATTATTTTTAAGACCCGTATTTAAAATTCATAGAGCTATAAAGGAAAATGCTGCGTCACAAATTTTTAAGCAGTTAAAGAGTTTTTGCATGGGGATATGATTACTTTTTAAGGGGTAAGGTCAGAAGATAATATGTTTCACGGGCGAATTTCAGAAGTTTGCTTGACACTAAGTTATGTAAATAAATATACAAACCTGTTTTCATGCAGCATCAGAGTATTTGATTAAAAAAGTCACAGCAAGTTCTTTTGTAACATGTAACAGAAAATTGACATGCTTTTGTTAGAATTTTATAATAAGAGGCATAATACTGATTATAATCAATAATTTTTTGAGTAATTTTATATTTATAATTTGGGTCGAGTACAGATTAGTATCCCTGCCGCCATCTTTGATTTTATTTCATAAATTTGCATTCAGTTTAATGCTAAACGTAAGTTAACTTTTTACTATAATTATATAACTATTGGGCCCCATCAGTGGCGGAGCGCAAAGCGCTCTGAACTGGCACACGGAAGGTACCTGGTTCGAAACCAGGTTGCGTCCGCCGACCTAATCGTTCGGAATTTTCCGTGGTTTCCTCCAAAACTTAGCGTAAATACGGGTTAGGACCCCTTAGAAAGACCCCCATGGAGGGCAGTGGCGGATCCAGAAATTCTCGTTTGGGAGGGGCTAAATTTAAAAAAAAAAGCATATTTCACCCAAACAAAATGTACAATAAAGCTAAATTTTAGTCTAAATCAATGTAAAAACTTTTGGGAGGGTCTAAGTGATTAAAAAAGATCACTTTACATATTCAAAGTGCATGATGAAGCAGAATGTTACCCTTTAGCAATCTCTTTGGGGGGGAGCTGAAGCGCCCCAGCTCCTCCCCTGAATCCGCTACTGATGGAGGGCACCCCACCTCTCGGCTTAAAGCCCACGTGTAGTTAATCGGCCGTAATTCTAGAACAACAACAATATATAACTATTGGTTCTATTGTTTTAATGCATTGTGATTCATTAATTTGCATTCAGTTTAACGATGACCGTAAGTTAAGTTTCGTTAAAATTATTAATTTAATAATCTCGTTCTTAATTAATGATAATCTAATTACTCGTTCTATTATTTTAATGCAATGTAATCTATTAATGCAATGTTTGCTTTCAGTTTAAAGCTATCTCTAAATTAAAATTTTAACTATATTATGATACACTATAAAAGTTTTTAACTAAGTTAATGATACATCTTAAAATTGTTGATTAAATTAATTAATGACTATAATGATTATTAAAATAAAAAATTACTCAAAAAATTACTGTTTATAATCGGTTTTATGCAGAGCTGGATTAAGACAGCTCGGGGCCCGTAGCAAATATTACCAAGGGGCCCCCTGTTCAGTGACGCTGCCATATTTTTTTATTGATTTTTGAGGGGCAGGAGTTCACACTCACATTAAAATAGTAGAGATAAATTAAATGAGGAAATAAATAGTGCTAATTATATTATAATTTATGTTTAGTGCTAATTAATTAGTTAATGGGATTACAGTGGTGGCGCTAGACTTTCCCCGACGGGGAGTCACCACTCCCCGAAGGGGGGGCACAAATATACATGTACATATGCTGAGTGGCGTATCCAAGAGGGGGCTTTGACCTCTTTCTCGGATGACATTTTTGGTCAATAAGTATGATATGGTAATTTGCAACTATTTGCACCGGTTGAAAATATTTAACTTTAGAAAGTGATTTGTTTACAATAAATCATAAAAATATCCAGGATCCAGATAAGTTTAGAGGAGATGGAGGACAATATAATGTTTTGTATTGTGAAATATTTCCAGGAATCGGATCGACATACATAATCGGACAACCAGGCCCCGGATATTTCAAAAAAACACTGCACAATCTTTCCTGGTAGATTGTTATTTAAACTGACCCTAATTAACGTATCTAAAAATCCTTTTACATTACACAAATATTTCCCCAAGGCCTCGGCAAGCAAAAAATTTCGGTGGGTGGAGGGAATCGGTAGTGCTAAAATTAAATTAACTGATCTCTAGAATCAACGCAAATAAACTGACTTTACTGAAATTTTGGAGGGGGGGGGTCAAACCCACATGATCCTCCCCCCCCCCTGGTTACGGCCTTGCACGTTTCTATAAAATCTGGAAAGCTACTTTTAAGAGTTCTTCAAATTAACGCTTAAAATATTTCATATGAATGAAATTCCTTGAAAAAAGTTCAGCAAAGGAAGTTCTACGCATTTTTTTCCCGCAGAAAAAATATCAGAAACAAAAGTTTTTTGTGCAAGAATATTGCTGTAAATTCACTGAAAATTTGTTTTATAAATTAAGGATGACTAAATTTGCACGCTTTTACACAAATTGCAGTTTTTTTTTATGAAATTAATATAAGTAAATTTAATTACACGAAGGTGCCTGGTTCGAAACTAGGTCGCGTCCGCCGACCTAACCGTTCGGATTTTTCCGTGGTTTTTCTCGAAGCTTTGCATAAATACGGGTTAGGACCCCCAAGAAAGGCAATCCCACCCCCAGCCTAGATCCCTAGCGTAAATAATTGGCCGTAATCTTCATTTCCATTTACAAACTGTTTCCCTTTAATTTCAACTCGTTATCTCAAAAACTCTACTATTTCTGGCCAACATGTTTTGCTGTAAAAATATTAATCAAATTCTTAATTTATGTAATATTAATATTTTAAATCACAATAAAGTGAGAAAAATGCAATCGAAATGTTTATAGGTAGAACTACTTTACAACAAAAGTTTTCTTTTGAGGAAAACGATTTTGAAGGTGCGCAGTAAAGTGGTAGACCGAAACTTTATCGCTTGTTTCTAGGCTTTAAAATGATTCTACTTCAATAATAATTCCGTGTGGTGATAGTACTTATTGAAAGCTACAAGATGGCACATTATCTCAATTTTGAAAAGAATTGTTGTGAAGTGTACCCCTGGACGCTTCAGTTAATATAATAAAAATAATAGATTATAAAAATCTCCGAAAGAGAACATAAATATATGAGCTATTAAAATTTTTTTAAAGGTCAAGCACTCATGAAGTAAATTAACCACTTTCTTTTAAAATCTAAAATGAAATAAAATTAAAAATATCGTCAGCAAAATATAATCGGACAGCTTATAATTTGCCAAGACACAACAAAAATAATTATTTTTAGCGAAACTAACCTTGATAAAAATTCACTTTTTTATATAATACTCCAAGATAGTTTTGAAACGAGGTTTCCATAGCGTGATGAATAATTTTATAAAGCAAGCTCATTTACTAATAATTCATAGTGAAAGTGTCACTTTTAAAATTGCAACATTAACAAAAGAGAGTTTAATTAATAAGGCGAATAACAAACATAATATTAATCTGTTTAAAAGTTAAGAGTTGAATTCTGATCCATATAATTCTGTAACTCAAAAATCAGTTTAGAACACATACTATTAGTTTATTTTAATAGTTTATATTAATATTGGTGCCATCCATGGATTCAATAGCGATTTGTATAAAGATTCAAAATAAGGGAAGTTGCGGTGGCTTACGATACGCCACTGTATATAACACACAAATCTTCACGCAAATATAAAACTTTTATTGTATTTAATTTATTTACTCATTTTACAGGATGAAAGTGAAATTTTCGGAAAGAAGATATAGACGCTGTATACCATAATTTTTATTTACTTTGCAGTAAAATAGCTGAATTGAAATAAGTTAGTTATTTTTTCCACAACGTTATAAAAATTAAATTATCATTCAAGATTAATCAGTTTCCTTTAACTTATATTCCGTTTTCAGATCTATCCACAGCAGGGGCGTAGCCAAGGGAGAGGGTTAGGGGGGTCACAACCCCCCCCCATGAGGAATTTTTTGCCATACAAAATGTATATTCTTCACTACATTGTCACACCAACGTATACATATATACGAGTTGTAGTAGTCGTAACCCCTCCCCCCCCCCATGAAAAATTTCTGGCTACGCCCCTGATCCACAGCCATATTCATACTGGACTGGAGAGGGTTTTGGTCTATCAGAGGGGCTGGTTATTATTTAATTTTTAAAATTATTTTTTTCTTTTTTACCCCAAATTAAAACAAATCTTACTGCGAAATTTTTATAAAATTAAAGATTAAATCGTGCATATTGTGTTCGATTGAATCTATTTATGAATAAAAAGTATATTTAGAATTTATTCAAATTTGCCATCTAAGAAACAGAAAAGTACTAATTTTTTTATTTTATTCGAAAGAAATTAAAAGTTAAATTATTTAATTAACCACTTAGTTATAAAAATATATTTTTACTTTCTCAACAGTTCAAGTAAGGATTACTGTGATAAAATAATTTTAAAAACATAGAATACTTATTTTATAAATTGCATTACACACGAACTTATAAATAAATAAAACACGACCAGTTTAAAATATTTCTAATTAAATGAAAATTTTTTGTTAAAGCGTTTAAATATGCATAGGTTTATACATTTTGAATGCAAGAGATGAACTATAAAATAATTTTATAAATATTTTTAGGGATGGACACGAGACGAAAAATTGGTGTCTCGCGTCTCGCAAAACAGCCGAAAAGCTTGTCTCGTCTCGCAAAAATCCCTATATCATAATGTTAAAAATGTCTGTCTCGTCTCTCAAAAAAGCTGTAAATCTCTGTCTCGTCTCGCAAAAAGTCGTCTCGCGTCCATCCCTAAATATTTTATGTCAAATTATTACACAATTAAATATACATTTTAAAAAGTATCCGTAGTGAACAAAATCTGAAATTTCTTATCGCCCAAGTCGTAAATCTCTTTAAAAATAACTAAGACTTATAGCTTAATTAGATTAATTTTGTAGCTCTGTGAATAAAAGTAATACAATGGGAAATTTTATTTTACATTTATGACACAAAAGCTTTTGACTCGTGAATTAAAACACTGTTAATTTACATAAAATTACATTAAATCTGTGTTTAATTTGAATTTGCATTAATGCAATTTGAAAGTTTATAAAGACATACCTTTCGTCTTCACTCCAATTACAAAATCGTATTTGATAAATATACAAAAAAAAATCGAAATTGCAAGGAAAGAATATATGTTTAAAATGTATATCCTGTCCTGTAATTTAGCGGGAACGACATACATATAACCCAGCAAACACACACGTTCAGAAAACGTCTTCTGAACGTTAATAGACGTTCAGAGAACCTGTGTGTGTTTGCTGGGAATGGAATGAACAACATGTTACTTATCAACGGTTTAAAAGCAAGAGAACATTTAAAAGTACTCATAGTGTTTAAAAGACCAATTAGGAGAAAAATTAGATTAATTCACAGAGTACTCAGGCAGTTAATATAATTTAAAGTACAGTAATGTTGTACAACATTTCATAGAATCAGAATATCAGGTCAAAAAGTCAGACTTCTACTAAAGCTTCAACTCAAAAAGTTATGATTCTGGGTCCGCAGCCACGATTAAAAGTGTACTCCAAACCATTACGAACATCCATGTCTAAGGACATTTAATGATATATATATGTATCATTAAAATGCTGTTAATAAATAAACTTAAAAGTAGAATCTTAAAATTTCTGAGACAGGACAAGTAACTCAGTTTTTGAAATATGTGCTTTATTTTAAAATTATTTTTATTTTTAAATAACGCAGAATGTGGTCATTCAAAATTTGTACTCAAAATAGTTTCAATTCTTTTTTATAAGGGGGGGGGTGAGGGGCAAGGGTGGTTTTAGGGCGAGGGCACAGGGGGCGCGAGCACCCCGAGAGAAAAATATTTACACTAGATAAAATACGCTTCAAATAAAATTGCCTAGTTCATGCAATTATGAACTGGTATTCAAGCTTTGCACCCTTCCTGAAAAATATTTCTGGATCCGCCCTTGGGAAGGGGGCATAGTATATTTGTACAAATATGTAACAAAAAGCAAGTGCTTAGAATATATAATTCAATGCTTTAGAGAAATAAACTGGCCATATTTTTAATAATAACATATATTAATTAAAGCTTTTAAACACATTTAAAGCATATATATGAATGCAATTTACATACAACTTACTTGAAGCTTTTGGATCTGATGAACTGGAAGGGTTTTCTTCCTCTAATTCAGTAGATAAACATATATTCGAAGGCGCCAGTCGATTTTGTTTATGAAGATCTGAATGCTTAGCTATCTTATGTTTTTTTACATAATCATTATCAAAAATATCACGACATAAAGCACACTGTACTTTATATCTTGTGCTTTTAGTACCACCGATGTTCTTTTTAGGAAACATAAAGCCAAAAGTGATATTAAACTTTCATAAACTTCACAATGATATGCTATACTGCCGTAACAAGAAAAAAAAAATGCCCACTGTTCTAAACTCTGTCTAACAGTGATGTACTGTGGGTTTACGAAGAAAAAATAAAAATACACGGGATATTTCGACGAACTATTTCTTTCTCATCATTCTGTCATTGAGGACCAATAAAAATACAAAATCCGTATTTCTGGAAAAAAAGAACATCCCTATTTGCTTGCCCCTTCCCTCGAAATTTTTTATCTACCCGACTGGTCTAATTAACGGTCACTGTCTCTTCCATCCCGACCACCCACACCCATATTGTACTTTTCTATGGGGTCGGCAACAAAATACCATGGTGTCAACTGTCATTCTGCTAAACAAACAGCGGGCAACCTACTCCCCTAGCACAATCTTCAGTGCAGAAAGTACCCGTTTAAGCAATTAAAAGAGCCTCGAATAGAAAGTGGTCGCACATGTGGTGTCATAAATTTGTCGTTTGAAGAATAGACTGGCACTTTTGTTAACTCAAGATTGATGTCTTGCTGCAAATTTCAAGTATACACTATTCGAAGTCTCCCCCCACCATTCGTCAACACGTCACAGTATTGGAAGATGTAAGAAGTGGCTGTTTTTCGACATGAAAAGGATCGTAGAGATAAGAGATGAAGGAAAACGGAAAGTAGTTTTAGCCAGTTCTGAGGCATATACTCCCCCCCCCCAATGAGTTATCTCCCAGAAATGTAAACATTTCCTCTTCAATCTCCAATACTCATTTGCCTTTCATGTGTATTTAAAAAGTGCAAAATTAATTTTTTTAAATCGCAAAATCAAAATTAAAACTCAGCTAAAAGACAGATTTCTTCTTATGAAAATTCCCCGACGAATTAATCAAATAGCCACGATGGGGGGTCACAAGTTCCCCGACGGGGGGTCACGTGCCCCCCCCCCCCGGACCCCCCATTGGAGCCACCCCTGTGGGATTACTAATGCTAATTAGATGTAAACAAAACTAAAAAGTCCCACGTGTTGAATTCGGAAGAGGTTTATCCCAGCCCTTCCTCCACCTTGGGTGAGCTAATCTCTAGGTTTTGCGCGATAATAAAATAAAACACAACTTTTACGAAATTTCTTGATTCAAAATGAGCAAATTTGAGTTAACGCTGGACAAATCAATTTCTCCAAGTAAATTGGCGCGCGGAAAAAATGCCCGTCAAAAAAAGGTTTTTGGGGTGGGTGGGAGAGGGGGGCTAAATAGATAGTGAGACTGACGATGTTTAAAGTTATTTATACCTACAACTCATACTCAGTTTTTTTTTTAATGAATGTTAATGTTCATGGATATAGTAAATTTGGAATTTCTAACACTTCCCACCTTTCCCATATGCAAAGACATAACTAAGAGAAGTTTACACTCATAAAATAATAATTGTTTCTGTAAAATTTTTAGAACCTTCGAAAACAATATGTATTTTAAACTGTGCCTTTAAATACAATTTTTTCCCCTGTAAAAAGGCATGCTTGTAAAATTATTGCCTTATCTGGACGGTCTTTATTAATAATAGGTTACATATTTTTAACTTTTGTTAATTTATTTAATGGGTTAATTCATAAGAAATCGAACTGAGGATAGATAGATCTAATGTAATGTTTGGGCAGAAAAAAACCGACTTAAGTAAAATTAAAAGTAATTTATTTTGTATAGGTAGCTACTTGCTACATACAGCACGACACTCATCCACCAGCGATACTTCGCTTCTGTTCGTTGCTCCCCTTGAGTCCAACATCCTTCTTTTAGACGTAGCAGTCGTTCACTCCGGGAATTTCTGCTCCGTGGTTGGTTCTTGGTAGTTTCGGGTAGTTTCTGGTTTCTGGCGATTCAACGTCCGAAAAAATACCCAACAAGATCTAGCACAATAATACCTCCGCTACTCAAAATACACTGCATGAACGGAAGGCATTTGAACTGCACATGCGTGTACAGGGGGACTGTTACTTCCACATACCGCTTCGAACACTTCTAAAGGTCATTTCGTTCGTGTTCTACAAGCATATGTGCGTTACTTTTCAACTTATCCTCGTTAAAATAATATAAAATATTTTGTTTAAAAAAATCTTAGGAGGATTGTATCTTTTCTAAATAGAATAATCTATATAATAAATAATGAAAAAATCGGATAAAACATTCATTATCGTATTACGTTGAAATGTTTTTGCAAGATATAATAATCTTAAATGTGATCAAGTAATTTGTGAGTTTCTTTGTGGATCAAGAGTATCCGAAAATTCTCTTTGTTTTCAGTTTGCCTGGGATTATGGCTTCTCGGATACCCCGACCGAAATCTTAAACACTTTCTACCTTGTTGGAAAGTGTTAAAAAAGCTAGATCATGGGGAGAGAAAACGAAAACTTTCAAGGTAAATTCGCGGGGCCCGTAGCACTTGCTACTTCTGCTATATTGTTAATCCGGCACTGGTTTTATGTCGTTTTTTAGAAAACTAACTTAATACTATGTTTGTTTGTTTTTTTATCAGTTGATAATTTCATTTTTTTAGAGAACGTTTAGATGAACTGCCAGTTTAAGAATTTACGCAAAAAATTATTTATTCAAAAACAAAGATTTAAAATATGAATTAAAATAGAATTACTCTCGAATCCCCCTGAAAGAAAAAGAAGTTTAAAATAAAATTTCCTTAAGGCTGTCGGTCTAAAAATCGAAACCTACTTCACATCCCTCGAGTAGAAACCAAAATAAACTAATTTAGTAAAGGTTCACCCCCACCCACCCTCGAAAAAAAAAGAGACCAGTGTCAGAAGAAAGCAGTTGTAACTAAATACATATACGTTTTCTCCAGGTCAGAAGAATTTCGTATGTCCGCGAGATCGGTAATGCGCATGCTGTAGGTGGAAAAGAGACTGGGCGTGCTGACATAACCCGGGCGTATAAAGCTCCGTTTCCACTTGTGTGTTTGCTGTCCCTAATTCTTTACTGACTCAAATGTCGTAGCGCTAAAGCAGAATTCCGTTTCCACTAGCTTTGTTATCTCTTTTAGAATCGTACGCTTCCTCCAGTGGCTATTAGTGATTTCGCGCATGCGATTTTAAATACAGAAGAATTTCTTAAATTTGGACTGCTAGTTTACGGAATTTGAATTATCAAGACGAAATTAGACCTTAAAATAATTTTTTTTTTTTATAAATAAAAACGTAAATGAAGGACAGGAACACGCATACACACACATAATAATAAAAAAACTCAAACAAACAAAAAAAGGGGGGGAGCAAACGAAATAAAAGAAGGGGGGGGGGAGGGAATGAAGGTAAAAGAGGGAGTAAAAGGGGAAGTAGAGGAAGAAAGTGAATAGAACCTTACAGCAGCAGCTTCCAAGCAGAATGAACGAAAGGAACGGAAGAACCATCGTTCACAAGACGTTCTAAGTGTTGGGTAATGGAAAAACCTTCCAAACAATCAAGATGGGACAAAGATCGAGGAATGCACACTATCTCAGCCTTAGAAAACTGAAAACGATGATTAGAGTTCCAACAATGTGAGGCAATAGAAGGTTTGGAAAGCTCGTGCCTAGAAACATATCTCTCATGCTCTTTGAGCCTAAATTTGAGAGCTCTTCTGGTCTGACCAATATTAACCCAAATCACAAGATCCACAAGGAATATAATAAACACCCCAACGGTTCTCAGTAGGAA
Organism: Cheiracanthium punctorium; assembly: GCA_038373885.1. NCBI lineage: Eukaryota > Metazoa > Arthropoda > Arachnida > Araneae > Cheiracanthiidae > Cheiracanthium > Cheiracanthium punctorium. Next base: position 6,505 of record JAWZYV010016595.1, on the reverse strand, counting down.
TAGGATCCCTGTATCCTTATTCCACAGTGAAATTCTCTACTGTCACAATCATTTTGATCATCGCCGAGTGTTAGACGATCAGGGAAAAATCAGGGAACTTTTTTTCTGAATTTTTGTAGCCACCCTGTAAAACCTCCCTGAAATGCAAGGTAAAATGGGAACACTCAACTCTGACGTTTTGACTGTTGCCAGTCACGAAGAATAGATTGGATTTCTATAAAAATAGTGGCGGGTGACCTAGCACCACGAGAATCCTTTACTTTTAGCACGTCCTTTCCCGTCAAAAAAGGGTCACGATTCTTTTTAACAGCACTGACATCGGCTGAAAAATGGAAGAATGCGGGAACAGCTGGATAGATTGCCCTATGCTGAAAAAAGGGCAGCCGTTGCCATCGCTCAACTGAACGACCCGCAAGAGGGCGGACGATCGAAACGTTCATCGCGTGCCACCGATCGAGAGACCCCTTTTTTGACGACAGCTTGCGCGAGCACAGCCAGCTGTCCTCAAAAAAGGCTCTCTCGATCTGTCGCACGCGATGAACGTTTCGATCGTCCGCCCTCTTGCGGGTCGTTCGGTCGAGCGAAGGCAACGGCTGCCCCTCTTTCAGCATTGGGAAAGGGTTGCGCCTCAAAGGGTTAACAAAAACATTATAGAACGGTCGGCCGTTCTATTTTCGTTCGAAGTGGGCGACCACGGAATAGTCCGTGGTCGCCCAATAAGGATACCATTTATAGGATTCCTAGCTTCTTTCGATAAGGTCACTCGGGAAACTTTCGAGTGGGACCGTGGAATAGGGGGTGACCATTTAGAATTTTTTTTTTTTTTTAGTGTCTAATGATTGAAAATAAAAAAAGGTATACTGCCATTCCTCACCTTTATGTTTTTTCGTAGGAGGTTCGCCCATAGACTTTGGGGGAACCGTGGACCTGAGCATGGGTCGAACCCGAGCCCTGACGACGTTTGGAGCTCTCTTCAAAGGAACGACGGCAGAACATCGAGCGACACAGCCAGGGGGTTCCGTCGAATAGGCCTGATTGTCGGGTCTCTGGCGACAGTGACGGTGGTGGAGCAGGAACGCGAAGAAGGTTATCTGGAGTGCCTGCGGCTGTGCTTCGCGGCGGCGCCCGACCCTTTCGTCTCCCCGGACGAAGTGCGGGACTTCGTCCTGTACCTCGTGGGCAGTGACCGCTGCGATCGAGGCGCCCTGGACCGATTCGTCGACCAGCACTGGTCAGCCGTCTTTGGCCGACGTCCGTACGGTCCGAGGAGCCTGCAGCACCTGAGCCGATGTGCCGCGAGGGCTCGACTGGTCGCCGTGGCAGAAAGCAAGTCTACCGTGCTGCCTCAGTTGGTGAAGGACCTGGACATCCCCGAAACAATGAAGGACTTTCTGCTGGGGGATCCGGAAGAGAGGACGTGGTAAATCTGTAGTATTTTAACGACTCTAATAAAAGTTGACTTAAACGAATACAGTTTGTTGCGTTTTTATTGATGACTAGCTGAAGTACCCGTTCTTCGCACGGGAATGGATGGACTTTTTGATATTACGATTTGTGCTGATTACTATTCATTGTAATAAACAGATATAGCAAAGTGGATATCGCGTTATATTGTGTCCAATACCATGCATACCGAATTGCGAGGCAATCCTTTGTACGGTGCAGAAGGCCATGCGGCGTAGCGCAATCGAGTGGCGAGTTTTAGCAAAACGGATACGGCGAAAATATTCTTCGCATTTTGAAATCGACGTATACGAATTTTCATGACGATCGGCTGGACAGTCCTGAAGTTCATGTATTGACGCGACATCGAGTGGCAAGTTATAGGAAAATGGATAGCGCCAAACTCTTCCTCGTGTTCAAATATCTATGTATACCTATTTTTCATAGCGATCAGTTGCACAGTCAAGAAGTGATACACTGCAGCGCCATCGAGTGGTTAATTAAAGTAATGATTTGCTTCAGCGCCGTCAAGTAGCGAGTTATAGTAAAATGGATAACGCCAAAATATTCTCATTGTTCAAATAGTTATGCATACTGTGACGTAGCGCCACAGTGGTAGCGTGATTCTCTGAGGCTGAGGGCAAGCAAAATTTTCATATACATTGCTCTTAGTTTGGTTACTATGACACTAACTAAATATTTACGTAAACTTTACTTGCTCTTTTGGATAGCGTGACACAAAAGATAAATTAAATTATTGAAATAAATTCATTTGAATACATTATATAGACTCAGTGAAAGTGTGATATATTTGACAAAGTATTTCATAATTAAAAGCATTGCTTAAATGCGTATAGAAAACAAAACGAAAGTAACTGTAATGGAATTTAAAAACAAGTCTTTAAAATTCCCAGCAGGGCGTCACTCAAAACTTGATATCATTATATTTAAGACCCATATTTAAAATTCATAGAGCTATAAAGTAAAATGCTGCGTCACAAATTTTTAACCAGTTAAGGGTTTTTGCATGTGGATATCATTACTTTTTAAGGGTATGGTCAGAAGATAATAAATTAGTTTCAAGGGCGAATTTCGGAAGTTTGCTTGACACTAAGTTATGTAAATAAATATACAAACCTGTTTTCATGCAGTATCAGAGTATTTGATTAAAAAAGTCACAGCAAGTTCTTTTGTAACATGTAACAGAAAATTGACATATTTTTGTTACAATTTTATAATAAGAGACATAATACTGATTATAATCAATAATTTTTTGAGTAATTTTCTATTTATAATTTGGGTCGAGTATAGATTAGTATCCCTGCCACCATCTTTGATTTTATTTCATAAATTTGCATTCAGCTTAATGCTAAACGTAAGTTAACTTTTTTATTATAATTATATAACTATTGGGCCCCATCAGTGGCCGAGCGCATAGCGCTCTGAACTGGGAGACGGAAGGTGCCTGGTTCGAAACCAAGTTACGTCCGCCGACCTAATCGTTCGGAGTTTTACGTGGTTTCCTCCAGAACAGCGTAAATACGGGTTAGGACCCCTTAGAAAGACCCCCCACGGAGGGCACCCCACTTCTCGGCGTAGAGCCTACGTGTAGCTATAATCGGCCGTAATTCTAGAATAACAACAACAACAATATATAACTATTGGTTCTATCGTTTTAATGCATTGTGATTCATTAATTTGCATTCAGTTTAACGATAACCGTAAGTTAAGTTTCGTTAAAATTATTAATTTAATAATCTCGTTCTTAATTAATGTAATCTAGTTACTCATTCTATTATTTTAATGCAATCTATTAATGCAATGTTTGCTTTCAGATTAAAGCTATCACTAAGTTAAATTTTTAACTATATTATGATACACTAAGTTTTTAACTAAGTTAATTATACATCTCAAAATTGTTGATTAAATTAATTAATGACTATAATCATTAATAAAATAGAAAATTACTCAAAATATTGTTTATAATTGGTTTTATGTCACTTTTTAGATCCGAAAAAATGTTCTTTTTTTTCTCATGAATATTGACTTTGTTTTTTATTGTAACTTCAGTTGGTTTTTTTGCGCAACTGTTTTGTACAATTTCAGGTAAATTGTTTTTTTTTTTTTCTCATTTCAAACACCTGCCAGTCCCTTATTCAAATTTCGTTAAGGTTAAATAAATGTATGTGACTTAAAATAACCATTGATTGACTTTTTGACTGTTAAGTATAAAATATTTTAATTCGTGGTCTCTTACGCCATAGTGGCCAACGAAAAAATATCCTTCCGAGTAGTAACTACACAAAAAAACTGTACTCTATTCTGCTATCCCAATCAGTCATGATATTTATCACATTGACCATTACGAGTTGGGAATTATGCAAACAAAACGGTTCATTTGATAAATTTAAAAAAAAAAAATTATCACATTTACCACATTTTGTGGTTATTGTTGCAAGCCGATCCCGAGGACTTTTAATTCGAGCCTGCCCGAGCGATATTGTTTATGTCGGAGACCGAGCCCGAAATTTCAGCAAATAGATAAATAAAAGTCAATGACTTCATTGATAGACTATCATAAATTTTGCTGTTTGTACAAATTAAAGACAATAAAATAGAGCCCACCCGAGCCCGAACACAATCGTGATCTCTACACCCCATCCCTGGTAGAGATGAGTTCGGGCTCATTTTTTGAAGCCCGAGCCCGAGGACTTTTCATCCGAGCCCGCCCGAGCCCGAGCAATATTATTAAAGTTGGAGCCCGAGCCCGAAATTTCAGCTAAAGACAAATAAAATGAACTACTTCATTAATAGGATACAATAAATTTTGGAGGTTCACACACCTTCTAGTCCCTCGTGCCGCTATTTTTTGAAATAAGTACGTCTATTTATCCTATGTATCACTTTTTAAAATCTGTTCCAAGGAGTATGTTCAACAAAGGAGAAATTTTTCACGAGCCCGAGCCCGAACGCAATAGTGAATTACAGAGCCCGAGCCCGAGTCGGGCTCGGGCTGAGCCCGTCTCATCTCTAATCCCTGGGCCTTCAGCCCACACGTAGCTAATTGGCTGTAATCACAGAATCCTCTACAGGGTAAGAAAACAGGGAATTACTTTTAAACACACGTGAACAAAGCACACAGCAAGAAAATTAAAAAACACTACCTGCTCCACACATAAGGCGAAAGTGAAGCCACATGACGAACACTGCGGCCGGATACCGACGTTGGCTCCCGCCGATCCTGCCGGGGACAAATCCTTCCACGATGGTCAAAATTCAATTTCATGAAAATGTCACTTGGCGGGAGTTTTCCGCATTCATTTCGAGGTATCCTGGTCTCGCACTTTTCTCCTTCCAAAATTTTTTCTTCGTACTAATATTATGCTTGAACTTTGACACCAAAATTCGCTTAAAATTTTTTCACACCTTTTGGTGTTAAAAAAAGGCTCTTTTCAGTGGCTCTTAAAGCCTTTCCCTACACTTAAAAAGCATCATTCGAAAAAAGTTTCGGAATGACGCGACGAAATATTTTTAAAATTTAAATATAAACCGTTATGACTCGAAAAATGGCATTCCAAACTTTTAAAATATCAATAATATTAAAACAAGTGTAATCTATTTCTAATAAGTTGTAATAAATTAGTTTTTAATAGTAATATATTTATATGGCAACATCCTTAACCAATTATTAGCACTCGGGTGCTATTTCTTTTAAGCACAGCTTGGTTACTTTCGTGTGGCTAGTAGACACTCTTTTCAAGTTTTTATAAATATATTTCGAGTATTGTTAGATTGTGATTGTGTGTAATTATGGCAACGCTACACTAGGGCGATCTGGAAAGGGGGGGGTGCCTTGGAAGGAGGACTTTCTAAGGGGTTCTAACGCATATTTACGTTACACCTGGAGAAAACCTACCAAAACTCCAGACCGTTAGATCGACAGCCGAGTATTGTTAGAAAACGCCTGGCGAATATTGTAAAATAGTTTTAGTAGGCGATTTAAATATAGATTATAATTCCAAATAAGCGTTTTATAGAACAGACAAGACACACTTCCAAAATGGTATTTATAAAGGTGAAGTATAGTTTGCTGTGTGTGGCGAGAATTTGTAAAGAGTTTCGGTAGGAGATTTTAATATAGATTTCTATTCCGAAGAAGTGTTTATGGAATAAAGAAGGAAAACACGGTACACTCATGGATTATGATGCCCATTCCGAACAGTACTTAAAATATGTCTACGCGATATAGTTGTAATATGTTTATAGTTCGAATATGACTGGCGAAGATTGTAAAACAGTCTCAGTAGGCGATTTTAAGATGAGATTTCGATTCCAAAGATGTGTTTTATGGTAAGAGTTGATTCCTATTTTAACGCCCCTACTCTCGCCAACCTAAAAAATAGCTGCACTTTGGCAAACTTTGCAGTCATGGGTCTCTAGATCTGCACAAGTTTCAACGCCCCCAAAAGAACTAGATGAAAACTAAAGTGAACAAATTTGCGATAAATACACCAGTTAAGGAATTTGAAGGCACTTAATTATTAAAACTACATTAATTGGCAACCCAAAACAAATAAATAAGTAACGGAATGCTCTATTTGTATGTTGTTCCAAATTGCCATTTTAATTCTAAATGACGGTTGCCACATAAATACAAAGAATCGTCATGGTTACTGCATATGTTTAATGATCGCCATCTTGGCGAGAATCGGGACGTTAAAGTAGGAACCAACCCAAGAAAGACAAACACGACACACTCATGGATTATGATGCGATGCACATTCGAAACACTATTTAAAACGGTGAAGTATAGTTGGAATATACTTGTCGAAGATTCTAAAATAGTTTTAGTATGTGATTTTAAGATAGATTTCGATTTAATCAACGTTCTGTCCTTGTTTTCATAGCAAGGTATGTTGGTTATCAAACTTGTAATAAAATTAGCTGTCAAGAATGCCATAAAATTTTAGTCAATGAAAAAAATCTGGACTACGAAGTTGATGGTACTACAAAAAAAGAATATTTTTTTATTTTGATAGAGGGGAAATTTAAAAAGGGCCCC
>JAWZYV010016594.1:0-84113 GCA_038373885.1 Cheiracanthium punctorium | reverse complement strand
ATTAAATATTTGGACTTATTTTAAGCATAAGTTTGTAAGTAAAAATTAGTGGTGGGAAATCTCTCGAAAAAAGCGGGAGACTTGGCATCTCTGTTAAATCATTAAAATGTTTTATGCGGAGTAAAATCACCATAAACTTTGAACAGTTTTACTTTGTGAAAATAATATGTGATGACGTCATTTTAGTGACCCCTAGTGATGACGTAAAAGTTTTTGTTCTGAGGCATCGTATATCTAGCAAGTGTTGGTACTTACCACACTAATCAATTGTGTCGATGATCATTTTAAAACCTCATTCATGTCTTTTTTTTTTTTACTTATAGAAAATTACTTTAAAGTATATCTGAAGATTTTCAATATTCTTTTTTTTAACTTCACCCAAAATCTTAACAAAATCTTTCTCAAATCTCCCAAAATATTTCCCAAATAACTTCGTATTTGACCCGTAAATTGGGAAAAATAATATTGTCCTTTTAATTAGGAAAACCTCATACTATGCGAGTTTGTTTGCGTGCCACCTGGTCACCTACAAATCCCCTAAAGCCTCACCATGGCACAGTGTTTATGCCACTGAAAATGGTAGATGGCCGAAGTTTGAAGGTCCCTGGTTCGGGACCCATCAAGCGGCTGTCGATCTAACGGTCTGGGGTTTTTGTAGGTTTTCTCCAGATGTAACGTGAATACGCGTTAGAACCCCTGAGAAAGTCCTCCTGCCAAGGCACCCCTCTTTACAGGTCGCCCTAGTGTAGCGTTGCCATAATCACACACATTCAAATCAAATCCCCTAAAACTGCTTATTTATAAAACTTTGGAGATTTTTATATACATATTCAATGATAAGTGCATGCAAATAAAACTTAGCTGTGGTGCCAGCCTTTATGGAATTTAATTTAAAAACTTTTCAAAGATTTTAGTTCTTTTTTTAACCAGTAGTATTTAGCAGCGAGATGGGATCGCCAGCAGAATAGACGAGTTGGTTTCTTCTTTGAAAAGTTATCTCAAAACTTGTATGTGTGCATATGCTGGTTAATTATATCCCGTAAAGGTTGGAGTCTTTCACTCGGTATTGCAACAAGAGATTTTTAAGTTATTCCAGTAAATTCCGCGTGGTCAAAAATTCAATATATTTAATAAGATTTTACAATTCATTTTACCCGCCCTGACCAAACATTATTCCTACCACTTTTAAACTTCTTTTAAGAAAGAATATTCGTTTTGATTTCACAGAAACGTACACATCTGTATTCCCAGAAAGGATGTTTCTTACATAAAAACACAAGAAACATCGATACCATCTTGACACGATTATAAACGATTATTCCACAAACATTTATTCAAATAGTTTTTGGGCATTTAATCACTTATTTGGGTAATATTTGAGCTGATTTCACCATGCAAAGTGCCATCTAGTGGATATTTTTTAACTAAACGTTCTAAAAAAATTCGCTTGAGCGCATCTCGTGTACAGTCCATATGCCAAATTTGGTAGCAATCTGCTTACCAGTTATAGCTGAAGAATGCTGTTTAATAGGGGACGTTTTATTATAACCACGCTGTATTAAGGATTTAACTAACCACTCTTTGTGAACGGTAGTTTTCTGTTTGAAATAGTATAAGAATGTGTTTAAGTTTAAATTACGGGCTTGTTACTATTTTGAAAAAGTGCTTAATAATACGCAGTACTTGGCAGTCATGTTAAAGTGCAAGAAGGAATACCAATTCTTAATTTAAACAGTGTTCGAATTTATTCCTTCCGGTAGCTATATTAATTATGCAGCTTATCTTCTGTATAATGAAATTTCTAGTTATAAATACTACAACATGAACATTCATAAATAAATAATTTTTCTTCTAATTTAAAATTGCAAAATTCCATTACAAGAAAAAAAATGTATGGATAAATAGTCCTTTAAAAGCAATGTTCTTAGAGCTGGTTTGTCGGGAATACTTCCTATGATAAATAATTCTTATAATCTTCAACTTAACCTACTCCCTGCTGGTCACACTTCTACTAACTGAAACTTGACAGATATATCTCTTCCTTCACTTTATTAGGTAACTAAACGAATAAAATTGACTTAAAAAGAAAAAATTATTTATTAAAGAAATGACAAAGTTTTGCTAAAACGCAACGGCAGCATGAAACGATATTTATTCATTCTTTTTTTTTTTTAGAATTCTGTAAAACACTTTGTTTGAAGTGGTACATTGCATTTACTGCAGATAGTTATTGCATAGCTGCCAACTCTTCCGGTTTTTCCGGAAGATTTTCCACCACTAATTTTTAGTTACGAATTTAAGCTTAAAATAAGTCCAAAATTTTATTGTAAAATAAAACTGTTTGAAGATAGTTGTGAAAATTCTTTCGGAAAAACCGGAAGAGTTGGCAGCTATGTTATTGTTTGACTCAATCAATATTTTCATCGTCTTCTCTTATTTCTTGGTATTTTTTCTGAATAGGATGATTATCTTCTCCTTTCTTTCTAACACTTACTTGCTGCATTTCAAATGATGATGAACGTTCGATTTTACTTTTCTGGTGATAGATTTCTCACACTAATCTCAAGAACATCTAGTCTTCGTAATAGAGCTATAGCTACGTTTCTTTGGAAGCCCAAAAGACATTTTAGAACCATTCCTTAATGTATAAAGTTTCCCTGAATTTATTAGGCTTGGCTACATCAATTAAATTTGTAACGATGAGATACCACCAATTTTAGGACTTGATTTTTATCCTATATAGAGAAACAACTTCATCAGTTAATTTACGCTTATCATGAGTTAGTTGCAGTTAACTGCAGCTTTAGCGTTAAAATCGTTTATGCAAATCACAGATACCCTCGGGAAACGTGCCCAGGTTTATATACTTCACAAATAAACTAGCAAATACAATTCTTTTATTTTTTTTATTAACTACAAAATTCACGAGTATGTGGTCTTAATTTCTTTCGACTGTTCGAATTTTCCTGCTGGATTTACGCAGCAAAAATACTTTTTTTAAGAACTGGGGATAAAACGAAATTTTAAGGCGACAAGCATTTTTGAAATTAATAATTACAAAACATGATATAAAGCACTAAATTTAAAATTATTTTATCTAGAAAAAATAACTGAATTTGATTCTTAACATTGACAAAATATCCTGCATTTCCAAAAAATTTAAGACAATTCATGCAGTAAAAATGAGCGTTTGCAAAAGTAACATACACATTTCGATCATACCTTCTGCCAAAGCAGGTGCTAAAACCGCCTAACCATGCCTGACAGTCTTTCATCAACCCCTGAAGATAACTATCTTCTCGAGGTAACTTGAGCACATGGACGATGAAAAAGTAGGCGGAGAGCAGGTAAGGGAATTCTAATGATATCATTTCAATATTTTTTTTCCGGTGACAATTACTAAACACTTTTCTCACACAACCGTCTCAGAAAAAATCAGTGGGCTTGCCAATCCCAACGCGTTTCATGACAAACCGTTTGAACAGCACATTTGCGAGGTTTTCGTAATCTAGCTGGACAAAAATTAAACCCGTCTCTGCAAGTCCAATTTTGGCATTTTTATAAAGAAAACAAACTATACTTCATGAAACTAAAGAAACATGAAACTACTCTGAATAATTTAAAAAGGTCGGATAGGCTGACCATCTACATTCTGTCATTCACTTGTTCTAAGTAATTGTATCACCTATCTTTAATCGATGAATAGGGGAGAGGCGGGCACAGTGGGAAGATACATATTTTTCTGATACAAAAGCTCAAAAATTAGAAAAAAAATTCCATAATGTAGTTAACCTGTATGGCAACATTGTGGAAACTAGTCACTGTCACATTTCATCTTATAGGAAAGTTACAGCCACTTTTGTTCCAACTATTACTAATGGAAAAAATCAAGTAAGTTTTCTTTCATGGGTTTGAGCAGTAAGTTATCATCCAATAAATCTTTGTTTAATTTAAGTTTAAACTTTTTTAATTATATGTATGTAATGATCTTTACTCTGATCTTTAACATTTTTTCGAAATGATAATCAGCCCCATGTTTAACATCGAAATTTTGCGATAATTTTAAAGAACAATTACTGTTTAAAAAAATGGTTAAGTATATTCCGAAAAACGTTGTCAACTTCGAAATCCACTAACTTATGTATGTAGCTGTGACTTCTGAGCACACGGCTGCTGGCGTAAGGCCGATTTAGGTATAAAATGAAAATTTGTAAAATAAAATTAAAATTCTGGTTGCTCATCATCATTTTATAAAATTTATCAGTGGTTAAAAATACTCCAGAAAAAAAGTTAAAATTATATATTAAATATTGGAGCTGCAATACATTCGAATGCATTTGCATCATATTAATCGTATCATATAAATAACTTTATAATAATTTCATAACGTATCACAAATTCAGCCTACATAGGATGACTCGATATTTAAGCCAGCAGGCCTTGTTTGCGAAGGTCACGGGCTCACGCGAATTCGCCCGTCTGATGTTATTTTACAATTTTAATTCATCAAACATTTTTGCGCAAAGCATTTTGCAGCTTTTAGGTGTGTTTCATCATTATAAATATTCGTAAGCATAGCTGCCAACTATTCCGGAATTTGATTAGCCACTTTTGTTTGGAACAGGATAGGGCTTTAAAAAAACTACAGAGATTTTGGATTGCGCGGCGCAGATATTCTCTAATTTGAAAAAATACTTATGGAAATTTATTGTTCGCAAAAAGTGGTTAATGATATGCCGGACTAGTGGGCAGCTATGTTTAAGGCTTGTCATTTAAAAACTGCTTTCATTACTTCTGTGTTAACTATCTCAACTTGTATTTGATTGTAGTAATAGTAATGTGTTGCATATTACATCTGATTTCGTATCTCTTACACATTGTCCCACTGTACCCCAATCCCTGTCCCATTGTGTCCCGCAAAGGGTCAGGTTCAAAATTACATATATTTAAAAACTCAAGCTGCAGTCACAATTTCAACACAAATTTTCAGTTTATTTAATCAATAGTAAATCAAGATAAATTTACGAAATAATAAATTTTATTATATGATGATGAGCAATCGGAAACATAATATTGCTATACAAAGTTTAACTTCATACTTAAATTTCGCCTGGCGAAATCCTTAAGTCACCAGGTCCAATTCTGCTTTCCATAAGCTGGTTGAAGAAACTATCTATAAAATTAAATAATGCACTATAAATTTCCTTCACTATGTTACGTAGCATCTCCTTTTTCAGCTTTTGTGTATGGCAACACATAATTAAGCAGCCATTTATCGTGCGTACATGTTACTTAGCTTACACCAGCAAAGCATATTTTACATTGTCTGTAAAACTACTTTTTCCTACCAGATAGTGCTTGGGCAGGAAATTTGTCCTACTGCGCTCGTGTATCGCGTTATCCTAACTCTTAATTATTAGAAAAAGACTTTATTTTGAGAAGCTCCTACACTTTTCACATTGTGACCAACAGAATTGGTTTATTAGATTAGAAAACATTACAGATGTTTACTAGGGAGGGCCAAAAATTCATTTTGCATCGATAAGAGCGTAATGCGGAGAAGTTGTTCTTTCGGTAGGTTAATAATCGTGTAAACGCATTTTTTTTTTAATCGGACAATATCTTAAGTTTTGAGTTTTTGATTTTCACACTGGATACCCGGTATGCATTATGCCTGAATTGGGTCTATTTGGAAAGAACTTGAGTTATTCCTCTATTGAATCTGAACCCTGTTTGTAAAGAAAATTTGCAACCGAAATACTGAAATTCACTCAAAAAATGACGTTGTATTTATATCAACGACATAGCAACAGCTCAGAACTGACCCGACAATAAAATTTAAATGTTCATACTTTTTATACTATTTAAAATGTCTTGTGAATTTACTCATGCATAACAACATTTTAATGATTTGAGATAGAAAATTTAATTGTAATTTAATTTTAACTGTAAATAATTATATAATTTGATAAAGAAATAGATCATAATAAATTGTTCTGTATCACAAAGGTATTTTTATTTTTACCTTCTTAAATCACAAAAGTTTTAAAACTCTCGTCTAAAATATTTTTCAATATTTGTAGCATCCACTAAAAAGTCTGAATAGTTTTACTTTATGAAAATAAAACTGTGATGACGTCATTATTTGAAGGCCTAGTGATGACGTCAAATCTTCAGTTGTTAGGCTTTCTGTATGTAAGAGGTGTTGATGTGGTACGTCTGGCACGTGGGGGCGGTTGCGTTTAATTCTGCGCATCTGGTCTGTAATGGAAAAAATTGAAGCACTGAAGTAATAGCGCGTCTCCCTACCTTTGAACTACGGAAAAATTGGGATTTTCCCCCTTTTTCGATTACGTGTATCTCATGTTGTAATAATGCCAGACAAACAATTTTTATTTACTATAATAAATCAAACATTGTATTTTCTAAAAATACTTTTAAAGTTATGAAATATTATTATTATTATTCTTTATAAATCATTAGGAATTTTTTTGCAAATCAGATTTGTTGAATATTCAATTTTATGTTTGCTACCAAATGCATCCAAAAACTATCTCTAAATCGAATTCACGGTTTTTACAATGCACCAGCTCCCCACCTTATTAGTTACTTCCCATGCTCATCTCATCATGTTATCTTTTTGTTTTTAGTATGACCTTCGGACTATTTACCCACAGAAGAAGAATATAAAATCATTCACTTTCACGAGTGAATGTGTTTAAAAAAGTTGCACGAACCATAATTTCGTGTCACTTTAACAACGTAAATAGCTTTTGAAGAAGTGTCTGTAAATCGAATATAAGATCTAACTTAGAAAGAATCGGAGGCTGTACTCCACTATCATTTCATTTCGCTATTCCTAAACATTCGAGCATTTCTGTGTTATAAGCCTGGATATTTGGGGATTTTTTTCAAAATTCATTCCGGGTAGGCTTTCGTAGAGTACATGTACACCCATAGAGGGATCTAAGGCTTCCCCCTTTAAAAAAGAGAGAAAGAAGAGTGCAAATCGTTCTTAAAAATAGAATACTGTCATTGAATTAAAGAATTCATATATTTAAGTTTTAAAATTATCCTCAAATTATTTTTTAAAAATACACAAAATTTTAGTCATTTCAGTGACGTTAGAACCGAGTTAAATTCTACATGATATTTTATCTCTGTGAGTATGTATTTAATGCTTACCTTTTGATATAGTGGAAGAATTGGATAGTTTGTGGCGCTGCAGCGGGTGACGGTATTAGTGAATTGCTGTTTTCTGGCCAAATGATTGAAAAAAGTGCAGAACATTTTAGCGTTATACGAGAGTTCCCACTCTTAACTATATAACACAGTGTAGTTCAACTACATCTGTAGCCCCCCTCCTAAGTGAAATCCTCGGTACACAGCTGTCTGCACTCAATTACACTTTCATCGCTAAAGAACTGAATGTGTTTATATTCCTCTTGTATTGAGCTCAGAAAAATTATGCTATACATCAGCTTAAATTACCTTCATTCACATCCAAATATAATATATGACAGATTTTATCGGCTTGAGAAGCGCAGTATCTGTTGATTTGGATTAATCCAAAGTGAGACCGAAGTGAGAGAGGAGGTTAAACGAAGCAAGACATGTGGTTGATCTGTCTCAAGTGGAGGAGAAATTCTAAAGAGTATAAAGAGCAGTTTTCTGTACATCGAGAGTGAAATCACTATTAACCCTTTATTGCATAAATTTTAGACATATTCGCTGCCGATGATGTGATATTCGCGAGTGTAAGCTAAATTTCCTATGTCAATTTTGTATATAAATATCTGATATTTTTATTATTCATAAAATGGATCATTTTTTATCAAAAACTATATTTTATATGTAAGTTCGACGTTAGAAATTTGGCTCGCACTCTAATCCGGTAGTGAAAGGATTTTTAACATATGATGTAAACATCTATCGCTATGCAATTAAGGTTTAAGGTGAGCCATATTTTCAGAGAAGAAAATTTATCACGCCCACTATTTTTTTACAGGGGTGGGGGTAGCGTCTTGAAACAAATGCAGGCGAAAGCAGAAGTCTTTTCAACATCACCGCAGTCGCGTTTCACATTAAAATTAAGAGATTGTTTTACTCCATTATAATTCTCATTATTCCGATTGGCGAAAGAATCAGTGAGCACCAAGGGAAGGGCGTTTCTTCTTAAGTCGAGATCTAAGTCTCTACAAGATGACCTTTTTGTGACGCTTACGGCTCTCTGGATGGTAGTCTGTAAGAGTGAGTCTCTAGATACGGGCGAAATGACACTGATGAATTTGCATAATCACACATTTTTAATGATTTTTTTTTCTTTTTACTTCTTTTGAATCGAAATGTTATATTTGATGTATGATTTAAAAAAATTACCTTTGGCATTCTTTACATAAGTATTTTTGTAGCCCTGCTGTGAGAGAAATGATGCATATGGTACAGAAATGGCAGGGACAATGACTGAAATGACAAAAACGTTATTTACGACTCTAAGAATCTAAAGTAAAATCCTGAATACTCAATAAAATATTTTATAAAAATGCCTTCTTCAACTTTGTGAAAACTTGAAAAACTTCAAAAAAAATTAAAAATATCTATAAAACTAGAAGGGACTAGTTTTACCGTTTGTGAAAATCACTCGTAAGTGTCGAAGCGATACAGTCATCGATTACTCGAAATTCCGCTTCTTCAGACTAGTCCTGATATTTTGTGCTCACTAAGCATTTTAGTCTAAAAGAGAAAAAATTATGATTTTCACGGGGATGGAACTCAAGCATTCAGTGGTAAGGACCACAGAATTGTAGCTCCTAAACAAGATGTTCGAAATAATCAAAAAGATCAATAATTTGTTAGTCAAGGTTCTGTATTTAGTCCAATCAGCCTTCTGAAAACTCCATCTAGGTAAATTTTTATAGTTAATCGATTAACAAGCGTCATGTGAAAATCCTATATTTTTCCGTTAGTTGTGTTAAATAATAAATAACTTTTAACTAATGAATTACATAAATCGAACACATGTCCATCGCAAACCAAAATCAAATTGTATTTTAATCTTCCCTCATTTAAAAATCTAATTAATGTTCTTTTTTCTAAATTTAAAAGCAGAGAAAGGTTTTTAACAAGCTTCCTTTTACATAGCCCATCCCATATCGTGTACTAAAATAATTTCTTTTTATAATGCATCCATCATGCTATTAGTTTATCCTTTCATGTCCTATTTTCAATGGAAAACAATTCATATATTAATAAAGTATTTCACGCTTGAATAAACGAAACATAAAATATATCGACTTTACTGTCGTAAATTAACATATTCTGTAAATAACATTTAAGGCTGCACAAAATGTCATTGATCTCAAATGTCAAATGTGATGAAAATGCTTTCTTCAACTTTGTGAAAACTTGTAAAACTTTAAAAAAAAAATAATTAAAAATATCTAGAAAACTAGAAGGAAGTAGTTTTTACCCGTTTTGTGAAAATCACTCGTAAGTGTGTCGAAGCGATACAGTCAATCAGATTACTCTAATATTCTGCTTTATTTCAGACTAACTCCCTGACATTTTTGAGCTCACTAAGCATTTTAGTCCTAAAAGAGAAAAAATTATTGATTTTCCCTCGGGGATGGAAACTCGGAGCACATTTCTCAGTGGTAAGGACCACAGAATTGTAGCTCCTAAACAAGGTGTTCGAAATAATCAAAAAGATCAATAATTTGTTAGTCAAGGTTCTGTATTTAGTCCAATCAGCCTTCTGAAAATTCCATCTAGGTAAATT
Source organism: Cheiracanthium punctorium (assembly GCA_038373885.1). Classification (NCBI taxonomy): domain Eukaryota; kingdom Metazoa; phylum Arthropoda; class Arachnida; order Araneae; family Cheiracanthiidae; genus Cheiracanthium; species Cheiracanthium punctorium. Next base: position 74,335 of record JAWZYV010016594.1, on the reverse strand, counting down.
TTTATAGTTAATCGAATAAAAACCGTCATATTTAAAGTTAAAATCCTATATTCTTCCGTTAATTGTGTTAAATAATAAAAATAAACTTTTAAGTAATGAATTATATAAATCGAACACATGTCCATCGAAAACCAAAATCAAATTGTATTTTAATCTTCCCTCATTTAAAAATCTAATTAATTTTCTTTATTATAATTTAAAAGCACAGAAAGGTTTTTTACAAGCCTCCTTTTACATAGCCCATCCCATATCGTGTACTAAAATAATTTCTTTTTATAATGCATCCATCATGCTATTAGTTTATCCTTTCATGTCCTATTTTCAATGGAAAACAATTCATATATTAATAAAGTATTTCACGCTTGAATAAACGAAACATAAAATATATCGACTTTACAGTCGTAAATTAACATATTCTGTACATAAGTTTATTTCCGACAATAAAGTCGATATATTTTATGTTTCGTTTATTCAAGCGTGAATATCTTTATTAATACATTAATTTTTTTTCCAATGAAAATAGGACATGAAAGGATAAACTAATAGCGTGATGGATGCATTATAAAAAGAAATTATTTTAGTACGCGATATGGGATGGGCTGTGTAAAAACGAAGCTTGGTAAAAACCTTTCTCTGCTTTTAAATTTAGAAAAAAGAACATTAATTAGATTTTTAAATGAGGGAAGATTAAAATACAATTTGATTTTGGTTAGCGATGGACATGTGTTCAATTTATATAATTCATTAGTTAAAAGTTTATTTCTATTATTTAACACAATTAACTGAAAATATAGGATTTTAACTTTAAGTATGACGCTTGTTAATCGATTAACTATAAAAATTTACCTGCATGGAATTTTTAGAAGGCTGATTTGACTAAATAGAGAACCTTGACTAACAAATTATTGATCATTTTGATTATTTCGAACATCCTGTTTAGGAGCTACAATTCTGTGGTCCTTACCACTGAGAAATGTGCTCCGAGTTCCATCCCCCGAGGGAAAATCAATAATTTTTTCTCTTTTTAGGACTAAAATGCTTAGTGAGCTCAAAAATGTCAGGGAGTTAGTCTGAAATAAAGCAGAATATTAGAGTAATCTGATTGACTGTATCGCTTCGACACACTTACGAGTGATTTTCACAAAACGGGTAAAAACTACTTCCTTCTAGTTTTCTAGATATTTTTAATTATTTTTTTTTAAAGTTTTACAAGTTTTCACAAAGTTGAAGAAAGCATTTTCATCACATTTGACATTTGAGATCAATGACATTTTGTGCAGCTTTAAATGTGATTTACAGAATATGTTAATTTACGACAGTAAAGTCGATATATTTTATATTTCGTTTATTCAAGCGTGAATATCTTTATTAATACATGAATTTTTTTCCATTGAAAATAGGACATGAAAGGATAAACTAATAGCGTGATGGAATGCATTATAAAAAGAAATTATTTTAGTACGCGATATGGGATGCGCTATGTAAAAGGAAGCTTGTTAAAAACCTTTCTCTGCTTTTAAATTTAGAAAAAAGAACATTAATTAGATTTTTAAATGAGGGAAGATTAAAATACAATTTGATTTTGGTTAGCGATGGACATGTGTTCGATTTATATAATTCATTAGTTAAAAGTTTATTTTTATTATTTAACACAATTAACGGAAAATATAGGATTTTAACTTTAAGTATGACGCTTGTTAATCGATTAACTATAAAAATTTCCCTAGATGGAATTTTTAGAAGGCTGATTTGACTAAATAGAGAACCTTGACTAACAAATTATTGATCATTTTGATTATTTCGAACATCCTGTTTAGGAGCTACAATTCTGTGGTCCTTACCATTGAACAATGTGCTTTGAGTTCCATCCCCCGAGGAAAAATCAATAATTTTTTCTCTTTTTAGGACTAAAATGCTAGTGAGCTCAAAAATATCAGGGATTAGTCTGAAATAAAGCGGATTTAGAGTAATTGATTGCTGTATCGCTTCGACACACTTACGAGTGATTTTCACAAAACGGGTAAAAATAACTTCCTTCTAGTTTTCTAGATATTTTTAATTATTTTTTTTTAAGTTTTCACAAAGTTGAAGAAAGCATTTTCATAAAATATTTTATTCAGTATTTTACTTTAGATTCTTAGAGCCGTAAATAACGTTTTTGTCATTTCAGTCATTGTCCCTGCCATTTCTGTACCACATGCATCATTCCTCTCACAACAGGGCTACAAAAATACTTAAGTAGAGTACATGTACTTAAGTAAAGAATGCCAAATGTCATTTTTTTCATCATACATCAAATATAACTTTTTGATTCAAAAGAAGTAAAAAGAAAAAAAATCGTTAAAAATGTGTGATTATGCAAGTTCATCAGTCTTATTTCGTCCGGTTTCTAGAGACTCACTCTTACAGACTGCCATTAAGAGAGCCGTAAGTCTCACGTAAAGGTTGAGTTTTAGAGACTTCGCTGCTAATCTCGACTTAAGAAAAAACGCTCTTCCCTTGGTGCTCACTGATTCTTTCGACAATCGGAATAATGAGAATTATAATATAGTAAAACAATCTCTTAATTTTAATGTGAAACGCGACAGCGGTGAGGCTGAAAAGACGGCTGCTTTCGCGTGCATACTACTTCAAGACCCATTCTTCCCCCCTCGTAAAAACATAGTAGGCGTGATAAATTTTCTTTTGTGAAAATATGGCTCACCTTAAACCCTTAAACCTTAATTGCACAGCGATGGATATTTACATCGTATGTTTTAAACCCATTCACTGCCGGATTAGAGTGCGAGCCAAATTTCTAATCTCGAACTTACATACAAAATATCGCTTTTGATAATAAATAATCCATTTTATGAATAATTAAAATATCAGATATTTCTATACAAATTTGACATAGGAAATTTAGCTTATACTCGCGAACATCATGATCGGCAGCGAATATGTCTAAAATTTATGCAATAAAGGGTTAATAGTTATTTCACTCTCGATGTAATGACAACTGCTCTTTATACTCATCACTTGAGACAGACGAACCACATTTCTTGCTTCGTTTAACCTCCTCTATCACTTCGGTCTCACTTCGGAGTAATCCAAATCAACAGATACCGCGCTTTTCAAGCCGATAAAATGTATCATATATTATATTTTGAGGTGAATGAAGGTAATTTAAGCTGATATATAGCATCATTTTTCTGAGCTCAATACAAGAGGAATATAAACACATTCAGTTCTTTAGCGATGAAAGTGTAATTGAGTGCAGACAGCTGTGTACCGAGGATTTCACTTAGGAGGGGGGCTACAGATGTAGTTGAACTACACTGTGTTATATAGTTAAGAGTGGGAACTCTCGTATAACGCTAAAATGTTCTGCACTTTTTTCAATCATTTGGACAGAAAACAGCAATTCACTAATACCGTCACCCGCTGCAGCGCCACAAACAATCCAATTCTTCCACTATATCAAAAGATAAGCATTAAATGCATATTCACAGATATAATATATCATGTAGAATTTAACTTGGTTCTAACGTCAGTGAAATGACTAAAATTTTGTGGATTTTTAAAAAATAATTTGAGGATAACTTTTAAACTTAAATATATGAATTCTTTAATTCAATGACAGTATTCTATTTTTAAGAACGATTTGCACTCTTCTTTCTCTCTTTTTTTAAGGGGGAAGCCTTAGATCCCTCTATGGGTGTACATGTACTCTACGAAAGCCTACCCGGAATGAATTTTGAAAAAAATCCCCAAATATCCAGGCTTATACACAGAAATGCTCGAATTTTAGGAATAGCGAAATGAAATGATAGTGGAGTACAGCCTCCGATTCTTTCTAAGTTAGATCTTATATTCGATTTACAGACACTTCTTCAAAAGCTATTTACGTTGTTAAAGTGACACGAAATTATAGTTCGTGCAACTTTTTTAAACACATTCACTCGTGAAAGTGAATGATTTTATATTCTTCTTCTGTGGGTAAATAGTCGAAGGTCATACTAAAAACAAAAAGATAACATGATGAGATGAGCATGGGAAGTAACTAATAAGGTGGGGAGCTGGTGCATTGTAAAAACCGTGAATTCGATTTAGAGATAGTTTTGGATGCATTTGGTAGCAAACATAAAATTGAATATTCAACAAATCTGATTTGCGAAAAACTTCCTAATGATTTATTGAATTAAATAATAATAATATTTCATAACTTTAAAAGTATTTTTAGAAAATACAATATTTGATTTATTATAGTAAATAAAAATTGTTTGTTTGGCATTATTACAATAATAGATACACTTAATCGAAAAAAGTTCTTTGAATCGAAACTTTTTCGTAGTTCAAAGGTAGGGAGACCCCTTATTACTTCAGTGCTTCAATGTTTTCCATTACAGGCCAGATGCGGATAATTAAACACAACCGCCCACACGTGCCAGACGTACCGCAACAACACCTCTTACATATAGAAAGCCTAACAACTGAAGATTTGACGTCATCACTAGGCCTTGAAATAATGACGTCATCACAGTTTTATTTTCATAAAGTAAAACTATTCAGATTTTTCAGTGGATGCTACAAATATTGAAAAACATTTTAGACAAGTTTTTTAAAACTTTTGTGATTTAAGAAGGTAAAAATTAAAATACCTTTGTGATACAGAACAATTTATTATGATCTATTTCTTTATTAAATTATATAATTATTTACAGTTAAAATTTTGTCCTTGTAGTAAAATTAAATTTTCTATCTCAAATCATTAAAATGCTGTTATGCGTGAGTAAATTCACCAGAAATTTTAAATAGTATAAAAAGAGTGAACATTTAAATTTTATTGCCCTGCGAGTTCTGGGCTGTTATTATGTCGTTGATTTAAATACAATATCATTCTTTGAGTGATTTTAAGTCTTTCGGCTGTAAATTTTCATTACAAACAGGGTTCAGATTCAAAAGAGGAATAACTCAAGTTCTTTCCAAATAGGCCCAATTCAGGCATAATGTATACCGGGTATCCAGTGTGAAAATCAATAACTCAAAACTTAAGATATTGTCCGATTAAAAAAAAAAAATGCGTTTACACGATTATTAACCAGCTGAACAACTTCTCCGCACTACACTCTCATCGATGCAAAAATGCATTTTTGGCCCTCCCTAGTAAACATCTGTAATGTTTTCTAATCTAATAAACCACTTGTGTTGGTCACAATGTGAAAAGTGTAGGAGCTTCTCAAAATAAAGTCTTTTTTCTAATAATTAAGAGTTAGGATAACGCGATACACGAGCGCAGTAGGACAAATTTCCTGCCCAAGCACTATCTGGTAGGAAAAAGTAGTTTTACAGACAATGTAAAATATGCTTTGCTGGTGTAAGCTAAGTAACATGTAAACACGATAAATGACTGCTTAATTATGTGTTGCAATACATGAAAGCAGAAAAGGAGATGCTATGTAACATAGTGAAGGAATTTTGTAGTGCATTATTTAATTTTATAAGTAGTTTCTTCAACCAGCTTATGGAAAGTAAAATTGGACCTGGCGACTTACGGATTTCGTCAGACGAAATTTAAGTGGGAAGTTAAAATTTGTATTGCAATATTATGTTTCCGATTGCTCATCATCTTATAATAAAATTTATTATTTTTAAATTTATCTTGATTTATTATTGATTAAATAAACTAAAAATTTGTGTTTAGAAATTGTGACTGCAGCTTGAGTTTTTAAATGTATGTAATTTTGAACCTAACCCTTTGCGGGGCACAATGGTACAGGGATTGGGGTACAGTGGAACAATGTGTAAGAGATACGAAATCAGATGTAATATGCAACACATTACTATTACTACAATCAAATACAGGTTATGATAGTTAACACAGAAGTTATGAAAGCAGTTTTTAAATGACAAGCCTTAAACATAGCTGCCAACTATTTCGGAATATCATTAACCACTTTTTGCGAGCATTAAATTTCTATAAGCATTTTTTCAAAACAATACTCATTTCCCGCGCAATTCAAAATCTCTGCCAGAAAAGTGGATAATCATGTTCCGGAATAGTTAGCAGCCATGCTTAAAACTATTTATAATGGTGAAACACACTTAAAAGCTGCAAAATTCTTCGCGCAAAAAGGTTTGATGAATTAAAATGGTAAAATAACTTCAGACGAGCGACCTTCGCAAACAAGGCTTGATGACTCAAATATCGAGTCATCCTATGTAGGCTGAATTTGGACGTAAAATTAAAAGTTATATAGTAATATTATGATTGTGATTGCAGCTCCAATATTTAATAAATTTTAACTTTTTTTCTGGAGTTTTAACCACTGATAAAATTTATAAAATGATGATGAGCAACCAGAACTTTAATTTTATTTTACAAATTTTCATTTTATACCTAAATCTACGTTACGTCAGTCAGCCGTGTGCTCAGAAATCACAGCTACATACATAAGTTAGTGGATTTCGAATTGACAACGTTTTCGGAATATAATTAACCATTTTTTTAAAACAGCCATTTTTCTTTCATATTATCGCAAAATTTCGATATTAAGCACGGGGGCTGATTGTCATTTCGAAAAAATGTTAAAGATCAGAATAAAGATCATTACATACATATAATTAAAAAAGTTTAAACTTAAATTAAACAAAGATTTATTGGATGATAACTTACTGCTCAAACCCATGAAAGAAAACTTACTTGATTTTTCCCAACAGTAATAGTTGGAACGAAAGTGGCTGTAACTTTCCTAGAAGATGAAATGTGAAAATGACTAGTTTCCACAGTGTTGTCATACAGGTTAACTATATTGTGGATTTTTTTTTCTAATTTTTGAGCTTTTGCATCAGAAAAATATCTATGGTCCCACTGTGCCCCTCTCTCCCCTATTTATTGAGCAAAGATAAATGATACGATCACTTAGAGCAAGTGAATGACAGAATGTAGATGGTCGACCTATCCGACCTTTTAAAATTATTCAGAGTGGTTTTTCGGAACATAAACTTGAGTTTCATGAAGTATGGTTTATATTCTTTATAAAAATGAAAAAATTGGGTCTGCAGAGACGAGTTTCATTTTTGTCCAGCTAGATTACGAAAACCTCGCAAATGTGCGGTTCAAACGCTTTGGAATGAAACCTGTTGGGATTGGCAAGCCCACTGATTTTTTCTGAGACGGTTGTGTGAGAAAAGTCTTAAGTAATTGTCACCGGAAAAAAAAATATTGAAATGATATCATTAGAATTCCCTAAGATGCTTTTCGGTTACATTTTCGGCGGGCAATGATGCTCAGGTTACCCCGAGAAGATAGTTATCTTCACGAGTTGATGAAAAACTGTCAGGTATGGTTAGGCGGTGTTAGCACCTGCTTTGGCAGAAGGTATGATCGAAATGTGTATGGTATTTTTGCAAACTCTCATTTGTGCTGCATGTATTTTCTTAAATTTTTTGGAAATGCAGGATATTTTGTCATTGTTAAGAATCAAATTAAGTTATTTTTTCTAGATAAAATAATTTTAAATTTAGTGCTTTATTTCATGTTTTGTAATTATTAGTTTCGGAAATGCTTGTCGCCTTAAAATTTCGTTTTATCCCCATTTCTTAAAAAAAGTAATTTTTGGTTGCGTAAATCCAGCAGGAAAATTCGAACAGTCGAAAGAAATTAAGACCACATACTCGTGAAATTTGTAGTAAATAAAAAAAATAAAAGAACTGTATTTGTTAGTTTATTTGTGACGTATGTAAACCTGGGCACGTTTCCCGAGGGTATCTGTGATTTACATAAACGATTTTAACGCTAAAGCTGCAGTTAACTGCAACTAATTCATGATAGGCGTAAATTAATTGATGAAGTTGTTTCTCTATATAGGATAAAAATCAAGTCCAAAAAATGGTGGTAGCTCATCTTTACAAATTTAATTGATGTAGCCAAGCCTAATAATTTCAGGGAAACTTTATACATTAAGGAATGGTTCTAAAACGTCTTTTGGGCTTCCCAAGATACGTAGCTATAGCTCTATTACGAAGACTAGAAGTTCTTGAGATTAGTGTGAGAAATTTATCACCTGAAAAGTAAAATCGAACTTTCATCATCATTTGAAATGCAGCAAGTAAGTGTTAGAAAGAAAGGAAAATATAATCATCCTATTCAGAAAAAATACCAAGAAATAAGAGAAGACGATCAAAATATTCATTGAGTCATACAATAACATAGCTGCCAACTCTTCCGGTTTTTCCGAAAGAATTTTCACAACTATCTTCAAACAGTTTTATTTTACAATAAAATTTTGGACTTATTTTAAGCTTAAATTCGTAACTAAAAATTAGTGGTGGAAAATCTTCCGGAAAAACCGGAAGAGTTGGCAGCTATGCAATAACTATCTGCAGTAAATGCAATGTACCACTTCAAACAAAGTGTTTTACAAAATTCTAAAAATGAATAAATATCGTTTCATGCTGTCGTTGCGTCTTAGCAAAACTTTATCATTTCTTTAATAAATAATTTTTTCTTTTTAAGTCAATTTTATTCGTTTAGTTACCTAATAAATTGAAGGAAGAGATATATTTGTAAAGTTTCAGTTAGTAGAAGTGTGACCAGCAGGGAGTAGGTTAAGTTGAAGATTATAAGAATTATTTATCATAGGAAGTATTCCCGACAAACCAACTCTTAAGAACATTGCTTTTAAAGGACTATTTATCCATACATTTTTTTTCTTGTAATGGAATTTTGCAATTTTAAATTAGAAGAAAAATTATTTATTTATGAATGTTCATGTTGTAGTATTTATAACTAGAAATTTCATTATACAGAAGATAAGCTGCATAATTAATATAGCCACCGGAAGGAATAAATTCGAACACTGTTTAAATTAAGAATTGGTATCCTTTTTTGCAGTTTAACATGACTGCCAAGTACTGCGTGTTATTAAGCACTTTTTCAAAATAGAAACAAGCTCGTAATTTAAACTTAAATACTTTCTTATACTATTTGAAACAGAAAACTACCGTTCACAAAGTGTTGTTAGTTAAATCCTTAATACAGCGTGGTTATAATAAAACGTCCCCTATTAAACAGAATTTTTCAGCTATAACTGGTGAGCAGATTGCTACCAAATTTGGCATATGGACTGTGCACGAGATGCGCTCAAGCGAATTTTTTTAGAACGTTTAGTTAAAAAATATCCACTAGATGGCACTTTGCATGGTGAAATCAGCTCAAATATTACCCAAATGAGTGAATAAATGCCCAAAAACTATTGAATAAATGTTTGTGCAATAATCGTTTATAATCGTGTCAAGATGGTATCGATGTTTCTTGTGTTTTTATGTAAAAAACATCCTTTGTGGGAATACAGATGTGTACGTTACTGTGAAATCAAAACGAATATTCTTTCTTAAAAGATGTTTAAAAGTGGAAGGTATAATGTTTGGTCAGAGCGAGTAAAATGAATTGTAAAATGTTATTAAATATCTTAATCTTTTGACCACGCGGAATTTACGGAAAAATCTCTTGTTGCAATACCGACTGAGAGACTTCAACCTTTACGGGATATAATTAACCACCATATGCACACATACAATTTTTGAGATACCTTTTCAAAGAAGAAACCAACTCGTCCATTCTGCTGGCGATCCCATCTCGCTGCTGAATACTACCTGTTAAAAAAAAGAACTAAAATCTATGAAAAACTGTTAAATCATTGTGTTATAATTGTTAAATTGTTAAATAATTCCGAAAAGGCTGGCACCACAGCAAAGTTTTGAAGCATTGATCATTGAATATTTATATAAAAATCTCCAAAGTTTTATAAATAAGCAGTTTTAGGGGATTTTAATTGAATGTGTGTGATTATGGCAACGCTACACTAGGGCGACTTGCCAAGGGGGGTGCCTTGGTAGGAGGACTTTCTAAGGGGTTCTAACGCGTATTCACGTTACATCTGGAGAAAACCTAACAAAACTCCAGACCGTTAGATCGACATCCGCGCGATGGGTCCCGAACCCGGGACCTTCACACTTCGGCCATCTACTATTTTCAGTGGCATAACCACTATGCCATGGTGAGACTTTAGGGTATTTGAAGGTGACCAGGTGCCACGCAAACAAACTCGCATAGTATGAGGTTTTCCTAATTAAAAGGACAATATTATTTTTCCCAAATTTACGGGTCAAATACGAAGTTATTTGGGAAATATTTTGGGAGATTTGAGAAAGATTTTGTTAAGATTTTGGGTGAAGTTAAAAAAAAGAATATTGAAAATCTTCAGATATACTTTAAAGTAATTTTTCTATAAGTAAAAAAAAAAAAGACATGAATGAGGTTTAAAATGATCATGCGAAACAATTGATTAGTGTGGTAAGTACCAACACTTGCTAGATATACGATGCCTCAGAACAGAAACTTTTACGTCATCACTAGGGGTCACTAAAATGACGTCATCACATATTTATTTTCACAAAGTAAAACTGTTCAAAGTTTATGGTGAATTTACTCCGCATAAAACATTTTAATGATTTAACAGAGATGCCAAGTCTCCCGCTTTTTTCGAGAGATTTCCCACCACTAATTTTTACTTACAAACTTATGCTTAAAATAAGTCCAAATATTTAATGCAAAATAAAACTGTCTAAAAATTGTGGTGGGAAATCTCCCGAAAAAAGCGGGAGACTTGGCATCTCTGATTTAAGATACAAAATTTAATTTTACGACAAATAGGAAATTTTAAATATCACTAATTATATAATATGGTATAGAAATACATTAAAATAGATAATTTTTTATCAGAAAGGTATTTTGATTTTTATCTTTAACTTCTAAAATTTGTATCATTCGCCAGAAATTTTAAATAGTTTTCCTTTATGAAACCAAAACTGTGATGACGTAGTCTTAGAAGACCTAGTAATGACGTAAAATCTTCTGTTCTGAGCCTTCTATATCTAGGAGGTGTTGTAAGAACCCACTTACTTATAGAAAGATGTGAAAAGAAACAAGGAACAAATATGATATAGATTATAAGTAGTATATAAAAAAATATGTGCTTTTTGTGTTATATATAAATAGCAATACAATATAAGTATCTAAAATATTATTTAAATAATTATTTGGAAACAAAGTCAAGAATGAGAAGAACCTGACACGGCTGCATTTTGGAAAGTTGGAGCTTTGATTCCAAGTGTTCATATACGTATACATCCCTGTGGAGTTTTCCACAGTTTACGAAGCCTAAATTATTAATATATAACTCCCTTGAACATACCATGACTTTTATATGTGGTGTGCAAACTATTTTTGAAAACGCTCGTGGCCTTACCATCGTCGAGTGGATAAAGACACTGAACATGGCAGATGGCTGCAATGTCAAAGTTCCGGGTTCGGACCTATCGTGCGGCTGTCGATCCGACGGTCTGGAGTTTGGTTTGGTTTTCTTCAGACGTAACGTAAATACGTGTTAGAACCCCTAAAAATGCTCACACTCCGTAGGCTGCACATGCGTAGCCGACGTAGCCCACGTAGCACTGTTTCGTTTTTAATATGTTGCAAACACGGAATCGAGTTTCGTCATAGAAACTTCGAGCTACAACATAATAAATTCGCAAATGTGCCATCGCTTTCCACCGATTTAACACCCACTGTGTCCAACGTTTTAAACACGTTCGCCGTAACCATAGCTGAAACAATTCCAGGCATATAATTAACCACTTTTTGTAAACAGTAATTGTTTTAGAAAATAGCGAAATTTTAAGGACAGAACTTACTGTTCGCGGAACTTAGTTGCTTTATCGAAGAAAATACTAAAAATATACTGTTTAAAAAAAGTGGTTAATTATATGTCCGGAATTGTTTCAACTATGCGTAACGAAAACTAGCCGATAATGCACCAATTAAGCCACTATTTTCCAACATTTTAAAACCCTTTGAAAGAAACGATGTCGCGACGCTTTTGTAACCATTTTCTAACGATTTTAATCAGTTAAAAGAACGTTGTGCGCTTACTTATCCACTTTTACCAACGTTTAAAATCGATATACATGAAATCGGTTCATTTTAATGTTTGCCGGGATAGCTATGACGTCAAGATTAGAGCACTGTTCTTAAACTACTGTAAATTTTCCCCTTCTCTTGAATTTTTCTTAATCTTGGTGCCGCTATCTATTATCACATGTGTGAACTTCATGCTAAATTTTTCTTTATCACGCTGCCAAAATTAAATTTTTCTTTCTGTCTCTTCAGTCTTTTGCTACAGTATGTAGCTGTTAAAATTAGTCAATTCCATTTGTTTTGCATTTTTAATTCCCCCCCTCTCATCTTGTTAAAATTGCGACCTTAGCTTAAATCCCAATATATTTTTGCACACAAACTTACATTTTTTTTTTACTTATACTAAATAGTTCTAGAAGATAAATTTGTAGTAGTTTAAATTTATTTTAAATTATGATTTTATATCCGAAGTAGATCAATGGCAGCTGTTCCATAGCTGCCAACAATTCCGGAATATAATTAACCACTTTTTGTAAACGGTATGCTTTTTTAAAAAAAAATTTCAAAATGATAACCACGCCCACAACCAAACTCAGACATTTTGCCATGTTTCAAGACAAAAATTCTTTATTAGAGGAACTGTTTACAAAAAGTGGTTAATTACATTCCGGAATTGTTGGCAGCTGTGCGGTTCTAAAAATCACGCTGATATGATTAATTTATCGCTCTTTATCCTTGAATGATTTGTTTTACTTTTTTATTCTGTCCACGCATACATAGGGATTTGTGTGAAATACTCTTGTGAGTGGCCTACGCAAAGGGAGGGAAGCAACCCCTCCCCTGCCGAAACATTTTAAACAAAAAGTAGAAATATTTTCCCATAATGATTATGCCTTTTGACGTAAGAATTATGTCTAAAATCCCCCCTTAAAAGAAGTCTCCATACTTTAATGAATCTTGTTCACGCAATCTGTGATGAAAACTTAATCATCAAATAAACATTATAACAATCTCTAGACTCTTTGTTCTTTTTACTTTGGTATGTTTACATTTGTAGTCATCCAAATTCTTACAGCAAATAAAGCTCTTTTGAAAAAAAAAAAAAACAGTTACGTATGATCGTCTGTAAGAAAAAAATTCATAGAAAAAGCAAACTGCAGTCAATTATAACAATGCCATTATGTATCTGTTATATTTTGTTGTAGCGTAAAATTTGCATACAAAGGGAAAATGAAACTAAAAATCTTTTTTTTATTACAGTTAATGTTTATTTAAGGATAGGTGCCAACTACTACGGAATATAATTAACCACTTTTTGTAAACAGTACATCTTTTTAGTATTTTTTCAAAATAGCAACAAGCTTCGCCGCACAGTATAAAATTTTTGCTATATTTTAAGCCGAAAATTCTTCTTTAAAAAGGTGGTTAATTATATTCCGTAGTAGTTGGCATCTAAGATTTAAGTATTAAACAAATTACTTTTGCCTAGTGCACATTTTGTATTCAGCGGTGAATATTTAAGGACAGACTTGAGCATTTCTATCATACTTTTCTCGTCTGCATCACACAAAACTTCTATTTTTTCGCACAGAATGTTAAAGAGAAACAAAAAAATTAATTAAAAATATAATTTTTTGAGGAGAAATATAATTTTTTGTGGGGAAATATAACTTTTTGTGTGTATGAAATGTAGGTACTGGCGGTGAGGTTTGGTTACTTATGGACTATCTTTTTCTATTACAGTGTAGTACAGTACCTTTTTACGTTAATAAAGTAATAACGTAATAACGCAACGAGGTTAAGATTCTTCTTTTCTGTCTCTACTGTGCCGGGTGGGGGTGGAGAGGAGGGGATCTGTCCATTTAGGAAACTTTTATTAAAAAAAAATATTTAGAATAAACAGTCAACAAATATCCGAAGATCGCTAGAAAACGGATATAGTCCTGAGACAGTAAAGTGGAACCATCGTTTAGACTTTGTACAGACTTATCGGACTGCCTTAGTACATAAATCGCAAAAGTAGTTGCAGCAGTGAAAAAGAGATAAATGCTCACTAGTACTGGAGCAATGCTCAGTTTAAGGTTATCAACTAATTTCCATGTCTTGTGTTAAGAAAACAATTAAGGCAATTTGAACATTCCTTGGTTACATGGGGTTTTGAGGGAGATTTATAGCATTATCACCAACGTGAATTAAAATTATTTTTTGCCATTTTCAATAGGTAAGGACTTTCGGAGTTCGGTTTTCCTGATATGAAATTTAAAGTTTTTCACAGAACTTGCGACCCTAAAATATCTAGTATGTCTACGTTAAAATATAATAAGCAATACTCACATTTTTTTCCCATTCCAAACATGTTCCCGAGACAATATTATAAGAATGATTATAATTATATTTTAAGACTTATTCACGTGAATTCAGCGGTATCTAATAATATGTGCAAGCTATTTTATAACAAAAACATGTAGTTTCATGAAGCATTGTTCGATATTGAATGTAAACACAAAACACATTAGTAAAGTCCGTATTATATTATAACTTAAACTTGTGCATCAAAACATCGTTAACATTAAAATGCATTAGAACCCCTTAAAAGTCTTCTCAAGTCACACCGTCTTAATCAGACAGCCCTCGAGTAGATTTGCTTACTACATAATACAATCTTTCGATAATAAGATCTGTTAAGGCTTATTATTAAATTAAAACCTAAGTAATGTATTTTATTTATAAGCAAACGGAAGATAAAAGTTTAATAAGAGGTTTTTAAAAACATAACTAAAAGAAAAGCTCACTTCATTTTAACTAAAAATATAAAATAATCTTCAGACTTAAAACAAGTACCTTTTAGTTTCAAAAGACTATGCATCTGAGATTAGTATTTTATTATTTCTTTACTTGATATCGAAAACACCATTTGGCAGAACAATGTCTTAACTGTTTACTTTTTGCCACAATAAAATAGAGCCTAAAAAGTTATGCATACATGCGAAAGTCTTTGAACAATGTGTGCAACGACTAAGTACCACTTTTACTTATTATAACAAAAATGCTGTTAAAATTTAATTAAAAATTTTGTAAGGTGGTTTCAGGAGATTAAGTCGTTATTTTATCGGCTTGCAACTAGATCGATTTGCTAGCAAATAATATGCTGCTAAAGACGCTGTTCGTTGCGATAGCAAGAAGAAATATTCATTTTTCTCCTCAAAATTAATTTTGAAATTTATGCTGAGTGCGAAAGAAAGTCATTGTTGTGACTGATGGTATTGCATTTTAACTGCTTTTAAAACTTTATATATATACTTTTTCCTTCAAGCGTGATCACTTATTCTACAGGCATTTGTCAAAAGAAGTGCTCACTATTTTATCAAGGGGCACCCACTGGGCGGCCTACTTTGCCTGTAATAGGGAGAACGAATGGACAACCAGTCCCAAGTCAAGAGCCGAAGTCGAAATCTAATAGCAGGCAGCGGTGTGCTAAACCAACGCCTCCAACATCATAGGTGCCAAGTATTACGGAATATAATTAACCACTTTTTGTAAACAGTAAATTTTTTGAATAATTTTCCAAACCAGTTACCAGGTCACGCCTTTTACTCAGCAATTTTGCGATATTTTACGCAGAAAATTAAGGTTCACAAAAGGTGGTTAATTATAATCCGTAATACTTGGCACCTATGCCAACATGTATAAAGCCTTACAACTCCTACGTCACCAAGCTTTGACGTCATCATTAGGCCTACGTTTAAAACTTTAATTTTCACAAAATAAAACTTAAAAAGTTCTGATGAATTTACTCATGAATAGCAATATTTTAATTATTTGAGATAAAAATATAATTTTATGACAAATGGCAGTTTTTAACGATGACTAATTGGATAATATGATAAGGGAATATGAGTAGATCATAATGAATAATTTAGTTGAGAAAGGTATTTTAATTTTAATGTTTAATTTAACATATTTTCTAACATATGTAGCATTCACCAGAAATTTTAAATAATTTTACTTTCTGAAATTAAAACTGTGATGACGCCCCTTACGTAGGTCTAGTGATGACGTCAAAGTCTGGTGACGTAGGAGCTGTAAGGCTTTCTCTGCCTAGGTTGTGTTGGCTGAACGCAGTGCGATCTCTGACAGCAAGTTGCGTATTAAGAAAGTAATAATTAGAGGATGCTATCATGAATAATATTTTTATTTCAGTTATTTGTTACGTCTTTATCGCGTTGTCCGTTTTCTTAGATTAAGTGAAACGCTACTTAAAAGTTTTCTACGTTATTAGAAGAATTGTTCTTTTGAATTATTCACTAGCAACTGCAAGAAAACACATTTTCATTTCGGAAAAATTTTGGTGTTTGGCATTCCTGAATGACATAGCTACCAACATGTACGGAATATAATTAGCCATTTTTTTGCAAACAGTGATTTTTGGCTTAGAAAATAGCAAAATTTCTTAGTCAAGTGTGTCAACTGGTTAATATTAAGAAAATAATATTACGAAAAATTTACCGTTAGGAAAAAGTAGTTAATTATATTCCGTACGTCTCAGAAACTGTGCTAATGAAATGTACATTTTCAATTTCTATAATTGTATTTATGAATGCAAAGTATTGGTCGATCGTTTTGCCAGGCTAACTATCAGCATACAAAAATTATTGGTAGTAATTAAGCTAAAACTATTGTTAAACGATGAAGTGCTTTGCGGCATTATCCTATGACTGGCCGCGGCTAACATGTTATACAGGATACGGCGCAGACATTTTTGTCATACCCCTTTGCACTAAAAGAGTTATCTGACCTAGGGGATTTGGACATCTTAGAACGAGACAGCGAAACTAAGATGATCACACTCTCTATTTCACATGATTCTTCGGGTGCAAAAGGATGTGAATAAAATGCCAGCAAAGTAGCCTGTATATCTGGTCAGTCACGATGACTGGCCGTATTACGACATACAAAATTTTCTCTTTATCAGAAACATCTATTAAAATTTCAATAAACAACGAAAAAATTTCAGGAACATTTTTTTTTCATCCTGCTGTTTATTTTCGGGAGAAAGTATTTCTGTTTAAGAAGCCGTGCAATATCTCACTCTGTAGCTTTCTCTGAATATTGTGCCGACCGGATAGTATGGTGGGTAAAGCACCACACTACGGTTTCGGGTTCAATTTCCGGCGGTCGGGGTTAGATCCCCGACTGGGCGTAGTTGTCGCTTGTCCGTCCCTTCATAGGGGGCACCCTTGGTCCACCTACTAGGTGCCCCCATAATAAAGTGGCCACCAATTCCGGACCGTTGTGGCCAAAGCCTTCCAAGGCAGTGGCCGGCTATTGTAAAAAAAATAGCCTATTTGTTTCATAAAATTGTATAATTTTTTATGAAACAAATATGCTTCATTAATGAAAATCTTTGCAAGGGTCCAAAGAATCCCGTACACTTTTAAGATAAATATACAATTTCAAAGGTATGGTAGAAAAAAACGCTTTCACAAAACTGTTATGTTTTGATGATGAAAATAGGTATTCGTTATAGGTAATAATAAACTATAATATGAAATATTTAACTTACCTGTGAATCTTCGGACTTAGAGAAATTTTCCCCACTAAACTAAACGAGGGACCAATTTCAATGCTATCGCCTACTGAATACGAAAAGAACAAATAAGAACGATTAAAAAAAGGAGGTGTCGGAAGTATAAAAGCTACTCTCTACTGTTCGTCACCAGAAAAAAATTAAATCAAATGATATTATTACAAAAATGTGTTAGTTGTTGGTATGTTAGTTGAAATAATCGAAGTTGCAGTGTCTGACGTCGTCTGGGGAAGCGTTTGAGCTTTGCGAGTTATGCTGAAAGCTGTGAAACCTCATAATGGTTTGAACGCTAGAGCTGGTCCAGACAAAGTGTCTGGTGCATCGACGGCTTTAGGATGGGTATCTACAGAAATCGCGTTGTGTGATGTAAGCACACTTAAAATGTCTGTTTGATGTTTTCGCGTAAAATTTCTTTCAACTGGAAAAATTTTAAAGTCCTTTTCATCAAATAAATAAAAATAAAAATTATGTACTTTTTTTCATATTGTAGGGTAAAATTTTTGATGTTCGGAAGTTGTTATTTTCTGCAAAATTTCTTTTTTTTTAAATTTTAGTAAAAATGTTAATGTGCGCTAGTAAATTAATCACACATCTATTTATTCCAAGTTTTATTTAAAACATAACTAATTATCAAGATTAGGCTTTACCGTACATGTGGTGTCATAATGTAAGATATACTTAGGCGCTGAAATTGTTGAATTTATTCAAACATTTTCTCTGTTTAGATGAAACTGCAGAAGAAATTGTCCGTGTTCTTCGCTTTGTCGTATTGTTTTTCATACTGTGCCCGTGTTTTTCAAACATTTTCACTTTGTGCTACTGTTTGGAAGGTTTTTGTAACATCAAATCGAAAAATATTGTATGTGAATATTTTGTAAATGCTGATATTTAACTCCTTTGAGCGTACTACGCATTCCGTATGTCAGGTACTGGCTATATTTAAATAAAATGTATGTAATTGCAAGTGATCTGTTACTATTTATTTTATTTTATATATTAATTGGCAAGATTTTTACGCGAAAACCGTTTTCTCAGAATGGGTCTAATTTTTTAATAGCACCATGCACATGAGTATTACCGAATAACTCTCGAATACAAGCCTGAAAGATTAATGCAATATTATTTCTTTATGTTCAAAACGCACTGCGTTAAAAAACATGTTAACTATTTAAATTTGACACAGTAAAATGTAGCCTAAAAAGTTAGTTTGCATCCTTAAAACACGTACAATGTACCTGGTTTCGTTGTTGTCAGAAAAATGTTTCTAAAGTTTAATTAAAAATTTTCTGGCTGCTTTTGATGAGATTGGTGCAGTTGTTTAGCGGTGTGTAACTGGAGCATTTTGATTAGAAATAATTTGTCGCTGAGGATGTGATTTGTTGTTATTTTTGTTTAGCTTTTTAATTTATCCACAAAAAAAAAACAGTACAAAGTACACGCACAAGGAGGAATGCCATTGTTACTGAAAATGTTGAAATACGCACACCTTTGACTCTACAAAACTAACAGTTACAGTATATTATTTTGAATAGCATTGTTAGTAGTTATTGGCAATTTCTCGGCATGGTTATCTCCCACTTGCAGATTAAGTGACATTTGTTTTTGTACTTAGATTTTAAAAACCGTCATTTATTTTTTATCTCTATTCTCTCTCTCTATTCTCTATCTCTATTCTCTCTCTCTATTTTTATCTCTTTGTAAATTCACAAGAAATGTTTAATAGTTTTATTTTGAGAAAATAAAACTTTTAAATGTTCGCCTAATGATGACGTCAAAGTTTGGTGGCGTAGGAGTTGTTAGGCTTTCTTTATCTATAGGCAGTGTTGGTTGGGCACGGTAACAAAGGATTGATTTCCAATTTATATTGTTGACTTAAGAAATTGTTCTGCTGTTGTTGTTGTCGTGTCCATGGATAGACCATGGAGAGAAGGGTGCCAGTGCCCCCAAGGGTTTGGACTTCTACTTGTTGGTCCCCAATTTTAAACCGATTCCAGATGAGGGACCAACCACCACATGAAATTGGCACCCCCAGAGGTATCTCTAACAACTTGGAGGACTTCGAAGCCACGACGGATTTTACGTGCACCAGCTCCCATTAGCGTACACGATTCCACAGGGGACGAGCCGAGAGGGAGATGAACCTCCCAAGCACTGGCCAAGCCGGATGCTGCTTCACTTGCCGTGTTCTTATGGGAACGGAGTTTAGCGCCCAGACCACTGCGGGACAGTAAGAAATTGTTCTGAAAGAGGAATTTTAGATAATGATCCTACATTTGAAGAGTTTCGAGCATTCGTAGCTTTGAAATAGGAGCAAAGTAAAAAGGCCTGACAAAAAACTACTGAAGATAGCTTCAAGAACCTTTTGCTATGAAGAGTATGCTATAAGATGGTATTTAAGGCAATGAGGTATAAGGGACGTGAATGATTTTCTTCCAAAGATTCATTCTAGATTTTTTGATAAAAGAAAATATGGGATAATTTCACTATGAAACACATCATTTCTAACGTAAAGATTGCCCTTTGCAATCGCTCGCAAGATGACGCTTTGGAGTACTTGCAGGATCTACATCCTAGTTTCAGGAGCGCAGCCTTAAACAGATGAAGTGAAAGTGATAACAGAGCGTCTGTAGGAGTACATTATTTTTAATCGATACATGGCATTAAAAGCAAGATGGAATTGTATTTACATGGAGTTCACGCTGTACTGCTTATTTCAGTTAACGAACCTGATCTTCATGCTTAACGGATGGATAGCTGCCAAGGATTCCGGAACATAATTCACCAATTCTTGTGTCAGAACACAACACAATTTCAGAGCTCGCTGATGGGGCAGGTTACAAATAAAAAAATTACTTTAAAATATTCTGTTTCTGATAAGTAGTGAATTTTATACCGGAATTCTTGGCAGCTGTAAGCATGTTATTGACACGACATAACAATTTTTTAGAAGTGGAACTACTTGTCCATTCTAGGAATCCTTTTCAATTTTACATTTTACAGTGATTTTTTACCTTTTTTTATAACTTACAGACGGGGCCTACCTATCTTACGGAGGCGCAACTTACGGTTCTAATCCCGTCGCGGGGCGACGGATCGCCGCATGGGGCAACTCATCCCGTTACCCAGACTACTATTGGGACATGAGTAGCTGCCATGCTGGTAGAGTCCTCTGCCGATTTGGCGGACAAATTTCTTATATAGTGGCGCTCTTAGAATGTCTAATGGTCCTTTTGGTGTTTGCTGTTTTCAGAATCTTGCTTGGCTGTGGCAGGGAATGATTATTTTGGATTTCATTCGAAGTGGTTGTTCTAGCCAATGATGTCTTTTAATGCTGACAGGGTTTGTTTTTAGTGTCACACGTGTGAACCAAATGGTTTTGGGATGCGCGTAAATCGGGTATTGATCATTATTACTAGACTATAATTTTGACGGATACCACGTTTTGATGTGGATTTGCTCGGGGTCTCCTAATTTTGAATCAATTCCAGATGAGAGACCTGGCACCAGAAATGCACAAGGCCTCTGAGTGAGCATGGTCAAGAAAATTACATATAAAACAGCTGTATAAACCGTACGAGGCGTAAGAGAATAACATACATATAACATATAATAACAATGCACGCAAATAACTTGTGAACACAACTTGGAAGCATATATTGAACAATATCAGAGCTGCCAAGTCTCCAGCTTTTTCCGGGAGATTTCCCACCACATTTTTTTGTCAGTTTTATTTTGGATTGCACATTTGGACTTATTCTAAGCATAAATTTGTAAGTAAAAATTAGTGGTGGGAAATCTCCCGAAAAAAGCCGGAGACTTGGCAGCTCTGCAATATGTATAATAATTGATCGAAAACTGGCAGTTGCTTTCAAAAACTAAGATTGCCACCTCTTTGGGCTACATTAGTGAGTCTTAATTTACACAATAAACTTCCACAAAATGGATAGTTAATGTTATGAAGCGTTAGAAATCTTGAAATTCGTTAAAATATCGAAAAAGCTTTTTATCGATGAATTAATTTGCATGGTGTTTATAGTTAAATTTTCAAAACTACTGGTCAGAATATTACCAAATTTGAAGAAAGCCTTAGTGAGACCATGAGAGAAAGGTCTCCATTAAAAATAAAGATCAAAAATTAATATCAGGTGGCGTTTTATTATGATACAGTTACTGATGTGCAAATTATTTCACCGTCCAGAGGTATAATGCATCTGATTTAAAAATTCTTGATTGTTTTCTTTGCTTGAGAATGGTTATTTTTCTGTATTACTTGTATCAAAATGCTTTTAAACGCCACCTGGGGGTGATTTCTTGAAATACATTTTTACCAAGCAAATTTTTCTCCCAAGGTTCCATTAAGGTTTCCTTCAAATTTAGTAGCATTCTAAGCAATAGTTTTCACCATAGAAAATTTTGACCACTGTACACTCGCTATACACCCTGTATATATTTCTATGTTAGATTATTGATGCTCGAAAATTTTTGTTTGTTTCGAATGTTCATATTTTTTGTACAACTTAGGAAAAAACTAATTGCGCACCATCAAATCATCAGACACTGTACTTGTTCCAACAGTGGACGAGAGCATAGTGCTCTCTACTGGGAGACTGATGGTGCTTGCTTCAAAACTAGGGGGCGTCCGTGGACCGAGCCGCTCGGAGTTTCTGTGGTTTTCTCCAAAACTTAGCATAACTAGGGGTTAGGACCCCTTAGAAAGACGCGCGTTGGAGGACACCACCTCCTCGTCCTAGATCCCTTTTTCAGATAATCGGCCGTAATCCCACAAAAATAAAACAAACAGTAAACCATTTATTAAATTTCATTTAAAACAAATCTACAAGTCAAGAGAAAGCTTTACCATTTTTTGGCGTCCTTATATTGGTGTGAGGTTATTCATATTCATAGTCTATATAGTGCTATGTAAGCTTTGTAGAAGCATTTCTTTCACAGTGAGTACTAAAACGTGGCACTACAAGAATAGAGCTGCTGATGTAATCTTTAGATTAAGGCTTTATCAGTTAAAGTCAAGCATGTTTTTTGGGTAGATAAAAAACGGCAGAGGAGTTAGTCCATTTTTTTTTGAAAAGCAAAAAATAAAAATTTTAAGGACTTTCTTTTCTATAATGCAAAGATCTTGGATGAATATTTTGTAAATGATCATAATTACCTTTTTTGGAGCATATTATTGATTTTGTCTGAGAAATACAAGCCACTTTTAAATTTATTCATAAGTAATTGCGCTCGATGTATTAATATTTGTATTATGAAAATTTAATTTCTACATAAAACGATCGATTAAAATGAGTCTCATTCTATAAAGAAATGTCTTCGAACTGTCATTAAATTACTGAAGTTATGTATAATTCTTTATAAGTAATGAGAATGAAATTGGTTAGATGAGAAGATAATTATGAAAACAAAAACTACACTTCATTTAAAAAATATAGAATACTTTTAAAAGATAAAGGTATCTTTTCATTTCAAAATTATAAGGCTCAGAGATTATTGCTGCATTATTTCTTTTATATTGAAAGCGTCCTTCAGTAAAACTATATATTAACTTTTTAATTTTGGGACAGTGAAATCTATAATAAAGTGCTGCGCACACGCGCGAATGTCTTCAAACGACTACGTAATTGTTTTACTTATCAGGAAAATGTTATTATTACTTAATTATTAAACTTCTGGCTTCTTTGATTGAGATTGCATCATTTTTTTACTACTGTGCAACTTGAGAGATTTGCTTATAAATAATCTGTATATAAAGACGCAATTCGTTATTATCGGAAGTAGCAATATGCTGCGCTTTTTAATTTCTCCACAAAATTAATTGCACAATTGAAAATTGCGGGTGTGACATAGAAAGTCAGTGCAATTAATAACATCGTAATGCAACACTTTTTGAACAACGAAAGCAACAATAAGAGAATGTTATTTTGAAGAGTACTTTTACTGGAGTTATTTACTTTTTTTTCCATCTCTTTTTCGGATTCAGTAAGATGTTACTTTAATTTTTTTTTCTAATGCTGAGCGCTTGCTGTTTATAGGTTTTGGCAACTACCAAGGCTAGAATTACTGGTCTCTTTATTATGGAGACCCTGAATAGGTAGATTAGCGTTTCCTCCTATGAAGGGATGCACGCTATGACACCCAAGCTCGTGCCGGTAATCGAACCTGGACACGTGGTGTGGTAAAATGGCTCTCTAGCAGCTACACAACCTGAGTTGAATATTACTTGAAATTTGTTTTAGCAACCAAAGAGAATTTTATGTTTGAACTAGACGCTATAGTTTCAGGAAAAATAAATTTTTTCCTCCGATATATGCTAAAGTCTTCTTCGTTCTTTATCTCCGATGTATTAAAGTATTGCAGCGAAATTAACTGAGAAAAATAACATCTAAAGCTTTTGTACTATTAGGAACATTAGAAGCTTGATATATTGTGCGATCACTTTTAGAGAATAAGCGTTGATTTTTTCTACTGGCCTTAAATCTGCCGAATGTGGCTGCTATTTTACCTCTGATGTATAGTTGTAGAGGAGGCGTACACTGTACAGTGTTACTATATATATATGGACGTTTTCACCGAGCTTCCTTTCTTATGATACTGTTTGTACCCGGGAAGCTTTAAAGCTTCTCGAGGAACGTGAAAGAAGACGAAATAGTAGAAAATTAACGTCGCGTATTGTTATATGTGCTGTAAAAACAATATTGAATTTACTTTTTTCCGGTGATGAGTGCTAGAGTGTAATATTACTACTCTACTGGCATTTCCTATTCAGTTTTAAAATTTTTCACAGAAACGTACAAATATTTTATACCATTGCATAAATGCTCTACTTAAACAAATGTTTCATAAACCAAAGTAATCCACTATAATTCTGTTGTAAATTATAGGATTTTTCTTTCTTATTAATTAGTGAATTAAAGGATTTTTATTTGTTTGAACTCTTAGTGGACTGAGTTTCTAAACTGGATCTTTATTTTCGAATGGCGCTTTCCGTGCATTTGTTCTCATTCTGTAGGAAAAAAACTAATACGCTGCTGCCTTTTACTAAATTATTTTTTGTTTCATTCAATTAAAAATTTAAAAATATATTATTTTTTGTATACAAAAGCAGCAATCTTTGATAATTAACCTTCTCAAACGATCATAAATTGAAATTAGATAAGTTACAGTGCAACTTTCTTTTATTTCTCATTTTAAAGGAAGTATTGTGTTCAGCTCAATCACGTTTGCTCTGGGTTCACTAAGCTAGCTGAAAAGCCTAATGAATGTCCGTTTAAATAAAAGTATTAGCCTAACACTTTGGAAATGACACATCTCAATTATTCCAATAAGAAAAAAACAGGATATCTTAAGTCAAGTCAACAAAAATTTCCCCCACATCCGTTTCGAACCCTTCATTCAATGAAATAGCCCAACTTATGAACTCAGCATATGCCGCACTTTTAAGTATAGCCATAGCAATAGGCTGTAAGAGTGAAGATAAGGTTCTTTAACATAAATAAGACCCAGCCATGACCGTGTGGATGAGACAATGAACATGGCAGATGGCTGAAGTGTGAAGATCCAGGCTTTTGGTCTACCCCGCGGCGGTCAGTCTAATGGTCTACATGTTAGGGTGGTTCTCTCCAAATGCAACGTGAAAACGTATTAGAACCCTTAAAAAGCCCTTCGTTAAAGACATCCCCCTTAAGTAAGTAGCCGTCATGTAGCTTTGTCTTAACAGAAAAAACAAGGAACCAAACAAATTAGCATAAATAAGCAATGTAACGGGAAATGCACGTTAACAAAAGAAGTAGTGAATTCTACATAAAATCTTCGAACAAGTATTTATTTAGGGTGTCGCAAAAGGAAGGGTAACACAATCGGTCGTAGGATGTTCTCAACGTACCGCTGTGCTGTCAATGCACCAGAAATGACTATCAAAGGGGTCCGGTTTTCAAAAGACATGGTAACCCAGACCATAACACCTTGTTGTGGGCCTGTGTGACGTGGGATAGTCAGGGAAGGATCCCACCCTCTGCTCTGGGCGTCTCCACACACGTCTGCGGTTGTCGTCAGGACACAGTTGGGAATGGAACTCGTCACTAAAGACAATAGGTGCCCAGTCAGGGCAGTTCCACGTTGATCGAGCCCGGCTCCACGGTAATCGGACTCGACGATGTACAGGCGTGAAAGGCAACCGGCGTAACGGTCAGCGCGAGCGTACATTCCGCTTTCTCAATCGTCTGTGGTGGGTCATGTTGGATACATGTGTGCGCGGGTCCCACGGTAGATAGTTGATAGCGACAAATCCAGTGCTGTGGCAGCTGCTTTGACAATCGCTCTATCCTCCCATTGTGTTGTGGCCTAGGTCGCATCATAACGTCTTTTTTGGAAAAAACAACCTTTTCTCGATAGGGTAATGTAACTTCATATATTTCATACGGTAATGTAAAATGGCTTATGTTGGAATGCTATTATTTGTTGAAAAATTCCTTTTCTTAACACAAGGTAGTATAAAAGTTAATGTGGATAAGTAAATTAATCATGTTGTTGTTACTTATGCGCTATGATATGCGGTGCCAGATCCCCCAGGTAGGGAGGCGATAGACAGAGGGGTGGGCGCCTTCCAAGTTTAGGACCCCAGTGGGAGGCAGTCCGACTTTTGCTCGGGGTCCCCTCATTTTGAACCCATTCCAGAGGAGGGACCAACCCTCTGAAATCGGCACCCCCCGAGGTATCGTTTAACAACCTGGAGGACATTGGAGCCACGACGGATTTTACGTGCACCAGCTCCCGCTAGCGTACTCGGTCCCACAGCAGTCGAGCGGAGAGGGGGTTGACCCTCCCGAGCACTGGCCAAGCCGGATGCTGCTTCACTTGCCGTGTTCTTATGGGAACGGAGTTTAGCGCCCAGACCACTGAGTGACGTAAATTCATGATAAAACTATTTACCAAATTTTGCATAAAACAAAACTGCTTGTGAAGTGTAGGCTATGCCGTTAATTTTGCGTGATTACATCGACTTCCGGTTAGGCCTTAAATTCTACGTAGGGCTTTTTCATCACGATAGATGCACATGTTTCAGAGTAAGTGCAAAGATGTGGCACATGACGAATAAAACTGCCAGTGTAAGATTTAGAAAAATGTTCTCTATTATTTAGTTTGAATACAAATGTGTTTCTTACGTAGATGAATCTGCTGCAAAATTTATTCTGAAAAAAAAAGAAAAGGAATAACAAGAATCTGAAACACTTTCCTATGTCGAATACGTACATAAGTGCTAAGTGCTATATCAAAGCGTTTTATAATCCATGTGGCCTTAACATTTGTCTGTATGGCTTTATGCAGGAAAGTGCACCATTACCCACGAGTAGGTCTCATTCGTATGTAATTTTTGGGGGCTTTATTAAGCTGGAAAATAAATCATAATCCATGGAAGTGTGCTATTTGTCTTCCTTGCTCAGATTATTTAGTATCGGAAAAGTATTTTGATTTTAATCTTCAACTTAAGATATTTTTTAAGAGTTGAAGCACTCACGGAGAATTTTAAATAGCTTCACCTTGTGAAAATGAAACTGATGTAGTGCTTTTTGTAGTCTTAGTGATGGCGTCAATTGATTCTTTTCGTGTGTGGATGTTGCTTGTGCGGATCTCTCAAACGGTTTTCAGTGATTTTCAAATTCCGCGTCTGTGTTTCATAAATGAAAAATAATGACAGGTGAAACATTAAACGTTTTGGGTGAAACTTTAAATGTTGTAAGTGCGTTTCTAGATCTGAGTTTCATTTCGTTTATAAGATCATGGTGTTTGGGAAACTAGTTAGATAATTTGAAAATTCCAGCTCGGAAACTCAAAAATAAATATAATAAATAGCGCATAGCTGCCCACTGCTCCGGAAAATAACTAATCACTTTTCTAAAACAGGATTTTTCGGGCTTAGAATACAGAAAAGTTTTAAGTTAATAATGTGACATAGTTTGTACGTCGAAAAAACATTTATAAAAATATACTGTTCAGAAAAAGTGGTTAATTATATTCCGAGCAGTTGGCAGCTATGCCGGTGTATGGAATGTAAAAAAAAAAATAAAAGTACGGAAATACATTTTAATGTTCTCCTGGGTACAAATAAATTGTAGAAAAGCAATTCCAATCAACTCGAGCAGGCTGAAGGAATACGTTCATAGTACATGGATCATTAGAAAGATGCGAATTTGATTCGAAACTGTTAAGGCCAAATTTTTTAGTAGGAAGCATCTAATATTTTCAGTACTATAAAAATTCAAAATTTGTGTTTCCCTGATGATAAATTGAAAAAATAAAATTTTATTGGATGAAACTTTAAATCCATTTTAGCCTTTATGACTGAAAATTGTGGTTTTTCCCGAATTTAAGATTTTCACCACTTGGCAATCACAACATAGGTATTTTTGGTAGCGAATGTAAGATAACTGGTGGCTCTAGTTAGAAATGTTTCCATGCTAACATCCACAGATTCAAAGCCAAATCCAGTCCACGTATGTCACAGCCTATTCAACTTTTAAATTAATCCACACTTTCGTACTGCGTGCGCACCGTGTCCCATACTGGTGGCAGAGACATCTGCTTATATCGGGTAAATGAGTGACATTTTCTAAGTGAGCATCAACTTTCTAAGTATTTTATGCTCTTTATGATAGTGAGCTTCAGAATAGAAAAATACCTTAGAGATCGTTAGTTTGAAGACTAAACATCTTACGTTTACTGTACTTACCTGTTACCATAGCTGCCAACTCTTCCGGTTTTTACGGAAGATTTTTCACCACTATCTTCACACAGTTTTATTTTACAATAAAATTTTGGACTTATTTTAAGCTTAAATCCGTAAGTAAAAATTAAAGGTGGAAAATCTTCCGGAAAAACCGGAAGAGTTGGCAGCTGTGCTGTTACCCAGAGCTACCAACTCTCTCGCATAGCTGCCAACTCTTCCAATTTTATCGGAAGATTGTCCACCACAATTTTTAAGCAGTTTTATTTTGCATTAAAAATTTGGACTTATTTTAACTTTGAATTGTTTAGTAAAAATTAGTGGTGGAAAATCTTCCGATAAAATCAGAAGAGTTGGCAGCTATGCTCTCGTTTTTTTCGGGAGATTTCCCACCATTAATTTTTAATTAGCAGCTTATACATAAGGTAAGGCAAACAACTTAACGCAGAACAACACTGTTTAAAAATTGTGATGGTAAATCTCCTGGAAAAAACCACGAGAGTTGGCATCTATCTAACGGATATGGTATCTATGAGGTGACAGTTGTGACTTCCGCTTGCTATGTACTGTGTATAAGATCAACACCTCCTACATGTAGAAAGCCTTACAACTTCTACGTCACCAAGCTTTGACGTCATCATTTGGCCTGCATCTAAAAGTTTGATTGTGACAAAATAAAGCTATTATAAATTTCTGCTGAATTTACCCATGATTGGCAATATTTTAATAATTTGATATAAAAAATGTAATTTTACGACAAATTGCAGTTTTTAACCATAACTAATTAGATAATGTGATAAGGAAATAGATCATACTGAATAATTTTGTATGAGAAAGATATTTTAATTTTATTGTTTAATATAGGATATTTTCTAATATTTGTAGTATTTATCAGAAATTTTTAATAGTGTTATTTTGTTATTGGAAAACTTTCAACTGTAGGCCAAATGATGACGTCAAAGGTTAATGACGTAGGAGTTGTAAGGCTTTCTATATGCAGGAGGCGTTGATAAGAGGCTTCTCCTCAGGTGTTCCAAAAAATGTTCCACTTTACATTACGTTA
Organism: Cheiracanthium punctorium; assembly: GCA_038373885.1. Lineage (NCBI taxonomy): Eukaryota > Metazoa > Arthropoda > Arachnida > Araneae > Cheiracanthiidae > Cheiracanthium > Cheiracanthium punctorium. The sequence goes on along the minus strand of JAWZYV010016594.1, from coordinate 44,991 downwards.
CGTTAATTTAGGTTTTTCATGTAGCTTTTAACGCTAAGTAAAAATATCTATGGTGTTCAAAAGGGCTCTCAATCATGGAATAAAATACTTTCATACGTGCAGAGATATAGTTTTTTAATTTATGATATTTAAAACAGTTTCTTTCTTTCAATTTCATTCTTTTCCCTAATAAGACTTTTTACTCCACTAAACTACTTAATGACAACTGTGATAAGAGATGATGTGTGGAATATTTGAACGAAAACATTAAAATATTTTCTACTCTCTAAATCACGAACTAACGAAACGGACAGAAACAATTTGCCGAGTTAAATTTCCCGTGCTTTATTTGCGCCAATTCTAGAGATTTTATCTTGTTTATTCGACAAAGATTTCGTTAGAAAAAGAGTTTGTTGCAGTGTACCATTTTTTCCCTCTTTCGTAATGTATTGACGGAAATTGCTCTTTGGGGAAGTATTAAAAAAATGAAATGCCGGACGGTAGTTTCATTTCAGTTCAAATGCAGAAATCTGCTTGGTGAAATTAATTATTCTATGAGAATAAGTTTTGTTTTATGACAAGCACTGAAAAAGATCTCATAATAGCCTAGAGCTCAACGTTAATATCTTTTTGACTTTCTAAATCTGAAATAATTCAGTCAGATTTAGATCTTCAGGATTTATTATCTTAGAATTTTAAATGTATTTTTTTTTCAATATTTGATGTGTGCTTCATTCAATATTTTATAAAATTGGCAGAATTTTGTTTATAGTATAAGACCTCGGTAATTTGTTTAGTAATATTTTATATTTTTCCAGTGTTTATATTTTACAAGTTTTAAGAAATTAAAAAAAAAAAACCTCGGTATCTGCTATTTCTGTTAAAATTTTGAGTTTAAAGATTACCCTATAAAATTTAATCTCGTATAAGAAGGTAAAATATATTAATGGTAATCGGATATCCTACACTCGAACGAAAAGAGGAAATTCTTACTAATTAATGCGTGCAATGACAGCCAAAGTTACAACATCTAAAAATAAGTCAAACTGGATTTTAAATATAGTGAAACAATAGGAATTCACATCGTTATAATGTGACTACTAACCCTTATCAAAATAATTTGGTTAATAACATTTTAATCACGGAAGTGACAATTCAATCTTTCATTTCATTGATCTCTTTTGTTTCATATGACATGCTAACAGTGTGGGAATACTAACGATAAGCGATTATCACAGAGTTCGAATGATTTGTGATACCAGAACTGATGTTTTGGTAAATGCTTATCTTATAATGCATTCGATGAGAAACATTTAGTACTAAGGCTGGTTTGTCGTATTTTACCACTTAAGTAGGCACTAAAAATACATACCTATCTGTACACCTGCTTTGTTGATTTTCGTATTTGTGAATGTTTACGCTGTGTTCGTTCGTTTAGTAGTAAATATATACATGCACGTATCATCTACTCAACTCAGCACCTGCGCAGAAGCACTGCCTCCTAGACATAGAAAGCCTAACCACTGCTACGTCACCAAGCCTCTACGTCATCAGTTGGCCTTCTAAAGATGACGTCATCACAGATTATGTTTCATAATGTAAAACTATTCGAAATTTCTGGTGAATTTACTCTCTTATAACAACATTTTATTGAATTGAGATAGAAAAATTAATTTTACAAAAAAGAGCAGTTTTTAACTGTAACTAATTATATAATGTAATAAGGGAAAAGATCACAATGAATTGTTTTGTGTCACGAACGTATTTTAATTTTTATCTTTCACTTAAGATACTTTTTAATATTTGTAGCATTCACCAGAAATCTGAAATAGTTTTACTTTATGAGAATGAAAGTGTGGTGACGTCATTACTTGAAGGCCTAATGATGGCGTCAAAGCTTCAGCGCTCAGGCTTTCTGTATCTAGGTGGCAGAAGCAGATGTTCAAAATATCATTTTTTTCACGTGGTTAACATATAAAATATCTAATTTTTTTCCTGTATGCATTATTTTAACTAAGAATATTTTTAATTAACAAATAAACAGCAATCAAAGTCAAGCGTTGTACTTCATTCAAATAATGAATTACAAATATTTTAGCTCACTGAAAAAATTTCAACTTGAATTAGGTTTTTGATCCGAAGTTGTTCGCGTGTTATCTGAACGCTTATAAAACAAACACTTTTTTGACTTCGAAGGTTCATGTTTCCTCAATGTCATAATCAGCTAGAATATAATGTTCATATTAATTAGTAGACTAGGAAATAGCTTTTGTACAGCTTTGGAAAAACGCCACGAAAATCATTTGGAGAAGACTTACAAACGCTTAAAAATCATCATGGCATTCAAGAGTAATGACTTACGAAAGGAATCAAACTCAGCAGGCAGGTTTAAGTGGAAATGGGAGTTTGTACAGAAAAATTAAGAATGTGGTTGTAGACTAGTAGAGCTCTTTCAAACCGTGTGTATTCGTTACTGAGATGTGGATAATCACTCAGATTTGAAGTAACGAATTGCTACTTTCGAATATGAATCGTTACTACATTCGGATTGACCAGCTTCGCAGTTCGAATACAAGACTGCCGGAGGGAGAAAATGAGTTTCGGTATTTAAGTAGTAGTATGTTTCGTTCCGTTACTAGATACCGGAAGTATTATAAAGGCTGGCTGTTTAAAGGGGAAAATGAGTTTCGGCATTCGATCAGTAGTATGCTTCATTGCGCTGTAGTATGTTTCGTAGTGTAGTATGTATGTATGTTTTGTAGTGTAGAGGCGCGCTAGTAAAGCGGTTGCATTTCGTTTGTGCCGAGCGGAATGGTATCGTTTAGATGAGGTTTGACAGTATCCGTATGTATGTTTCGTTATCGTTACTGATCAGACGCAATATCAGTTACGGAGATAGATACAGTATCTGCTGCTTTATTGATATGGGTCGTACAATGCGGGGATAAGATCCGGTATATAGTATGTTCTTATGCGTTGATGAACTTTTTTATTTTTTGGCGCGGTAGAAAGGGGGTGTTCCTGTATTTATAGAGGAGCAATTTCTATAATAGAAGCACGTAAGTAAGGGGTGCTAATTTCGGGCTTTCTAACATTTTAGTACTAAATAGTGGTGCAATCATAATTCTTTTTCAGGGTGGTTCCTAAGCAGGATTCCGAACTTAACTTTTTCTTTTTTTTAAGCTAGAATCGAAATATGAGTAATAAATAACAAATTATTTAAATACACCTTTTCAAAAATATATTTTTATAAAGAAAAGGAATTTACACATTTTTATCATTTAAAGTATTATTTGGAACAAAAAAAAAATATTTGGCACGGAAACTTTCAGTTATTGTTTAAAAAAAAATTGGGAGTGATCCGGGATTTCTATGCCCACTCCTGCGTAAGCCATTGGTACTAAAATAATTTAATAAAGTTCAGCAGGTTTTTAAAATGTCGACGTTTAGGGGGGCATCTGCCCTATGTTATGGAAGCCCATGCACTCATGAAATACGCATAGTCCGGTGCAAACATTCTTTCTGTATGAAAGGAGAGATAATTTTTGTTTAAAGAATGATCTCATATACGCACCCACAGAAGGGGCTAACCCCCTCCATCCCAAAAGTTCAGAAATAGAACTGAAAATATCTAAAAAATAGATAATTCTCACTGAATTAAACTGTTTTAATTTAAAGTATGGTAATTTTTAATTTATTCCGAAAAACGGTCCAGCAAAAGAAGGTTTTGATATTAAATAAGTACTCACAAATAATAATAAAAATATTATGCTTGTAGAGACGCAAAGTAGTTAGTATCATACTGAGAACCCCTGTCCTGTGAATTTTATATATGTGGCGCAATCCCTGGATCTCAGAGTATTCGAGAACCCGCTCTCAGAAGGAACACGAGTCACAAGCTTTGCGTTACACTTTCTAGGATAAGAATGAACAGGTTAAACCAGAGTTCAGAATTAAAAAAAGGGGGTGGAGAAAAAAAAGAAATGGAATATGTCTTTGGAAGATTTCTATGTGTGCTCTTAGTAATTTGGATAATTTAGCATTGTATAAAACCATAAATGTGTATAAAAACATCTATAAATCAGAGAAAATAAGTTCTAAATACAACTTGGTACAACTTGGCCCAAAATACATTTTTTTGGGTTATGATTTGTTATGCTGTTATATGTTTATATATGGGCGGCGTATTTGGCATCTGCCCCGGATGGGAGAAACCTACGCTGCGCCACTGGATTAATTTCGCACACCTGTAAGGGGTTGGAGAGGGCTTCATTGCTAAGGGGTCTTAGTGTATCCAGAATGAACCTTAAAGTATATTTAAGTGGGAAAGCCTCAGGATTTTTCATTATGACATTGTTTCTGATTGTAAACTGTGATTTTCAAAAGCGTATTTTTTATATCACGATACAAGAAAAAAAAATCTGGAGTGACTCCACTCAACTTTCCGAACACTTACGATTAATATCATTACCAAGCATTTAAATGAATTTTAATCGATGAATAATTCAAATATATATACCAAATTGAAGCTCAATCGAATTGGCCGTTTAAATGTTAGCGCACTTTCAAGAATTTCTCCCCATAGGCCATAATGTAAAAGAAATCTTTGTCGTAGTCCTGTAGAAAAACTGTAAGTCCTATTCACACCAAAATCAATACCGGTCTTGCGACGGTGTTTCATAACATATATAGCCAATTTGAGTTCAATCTAATGTACCGTTTAGGAGCTACCGTGTTCACTCACATACACACAAACATACACACACACATACATACATACATACATCTCGTAAAAATAGCATAAATGAATTCAGGAGACCTCAAAACGTGTAAATACACCCAAAATATTGAAGTCGAATTTTTTCATGATTACAATATTTTCCTTAGTACATGTTCGGAAAGTAAAAAACTTTTTCATAAAAATAGCAAAAGAGAGGTCGCATGAATCATTTCCCACCGGACAGAGTAGTTTAGGAGAACTCCAGTTATGCCTTCACCCAAGCAAAATTTTTTTTAGATTATAACGCTCTTTAGTGATGCAACACAACAGTTTGACGGTTTGAATGTAACGAACTTTTGGCAAGAGAAATGATGTATAGTAGGTCCCCTATAACAAGGGTTCATATAAGACGGATTCATATAACACTGAGGAAAATGTACAATAATTTTGCAATGTAAAAATATTTAAAAGGGAAGAGCAAAAAAACATATTTATCTAATCTTATTTTTTATAATTATTGATTAGGAAATAGAATAACTTTTACTAACTTACGTAAAAAAATATTATTTACAACTTAATTTACAGATAATTTTTATGCTTTAATACTATTACTATAATTACTTTTAGCAGATAATAAAATTTTCTTAGAATTTACTAAATTTAACGAAGTCAATTCATTTTAAATTCTTCGAACTTATCTTGTAAAACCGTTTGCATTTTTAAGGGCTATAAAGAGAAAGGGCCAGAAGCTCCAGAGTCTATCTACTTATAAAGTGCAACCCAATCAAAATAATTCATGCAGTTAAAGAACGATAATTCTTAAATTACGAAAGTTTACTAAACGACATTAAATAAATGACGCATTTAAAAGAGGTAATTTTTTAAGATAAAAAAAAAGAATCGTGAACTTTTGCAAAGCAGGAACTTTAAGTAATTTTGGCCGAAAAACGTGAGCGATTTAAGTGCTAAGTAGGGCAGTTTATACCAGGATTGATCAATTTTACTGGATCTTGAGGAGCAAATATAGTTTATAAAACGCACTTAAAAGCGAACCGTAGTGTTTATTTTGCTATATATTTTTCAGGGAAGTACTCAAAAAGTATTCTATCCACCCAAGTAAGTCAGTTAAATTCGTGGAATGAACTGCTGCATTTAAATTTTATGATGTCACCGAAGAAAAATTCGAAAAATCCTTGAAAACTCACGTAGAAAGTTTTCTTACTTTTAGAATGTAATTGGAATACTTTCTCAGCTGTTTTTCTTTTTCTTTTACGAAGAAACCATACCTTGGTGCAATATATATTCAAGATAATTTTGTATGACCCAGTAAATGTTCATAAAACTGATATTTCAAATTCTAGCGCATATTTCAATTAACTTAATGATGCTGCAGAAATATGACAAAATCTAAACTTAGCATTACACGCTAGTAATTCAATCCGAAGTGTTTTTAAACTTTTTCTTTTATTTATTTCGTTTTTTTATTTAACAAATATGTGAATACATTTAATGTTTATGAATATATAACAGTGTACTTTTTAACGATAAAATAGTTTAAAGATGAAAAAATATATATTTCATTTTTTCCCCCCGGCTATTTCAAATGCTTTACGCGTTTACTAACAAAATTATGAGACAATAAATTTCAGTTATTTTTTATTTGATTTTTTGTAATAAAAACTGCAAAAAAAATCGTTTATTTATGTACTGTAAAACACCAACCAGCGGATGAATTTTAAACAAGGTGTTAAATAATCGCATTTTGTAAATGAAGCTTTTTATTTTTCTTTAGTTGTTGAAAATGTACCATGTGTAGTTTTTAGGAAGTTCACTACATGTCGTTATAAATGTTGTTGTTTCTTTACACCCTGTAAACAGAGTTTCCTTGACATCTTAAGTAGATCTTTTGTAATAGAAACTCAAGGACGAAATAATTTCTGTAATTAAAGGATTGAGTTCTCTTAAATTACTTTGATATTCGACGAAACATTAAATTTACGATAAATTTTACAAGATTACTGATGTGTGAAACGAATAAAGAATTTTTTATTGTTCATTTTTGAACAATCAACTGGAAGACGATTAAGGAAATGGTGATGTGTCATGTTATAAAATAATTCACAACAAAATTCAAAGAGATTTTTAAAAACTTATAAAATTGGAACTGAGAAAAGGAAAAATCAATTTTTTTTACAAGGTATACTTGCAAAGTTTTTGAAAATGAATCGATAAATTTTTAACTAAGTTTACGCTGACTTCAGATTTTTTCTTTGATCAGAAAGAAGAGATAAGAAATGAAATAAGCGACGATATTTTTAAGAATTCTGCATAAACTAAATATTCTTATTGTAATATAAGTCTTCAATTCTAATCAATTTCTTATCGATGAACTGCTTTAAAAAAAGCTTAGTGGAACAGAAATTCAGTTAATGTGTTCAGATCTTTAATTACCTAGCTTACATGCTATGCTTAAGAATATGAGATGACAATAAAGATTTTTCTCACTTCAGACAGAAAACTTCTCATATCTTCAGACTTCTTATTTAATTTAAAATATTCTATAGAATTAAACGTCGAGTTCCAACGTTGCTTTAAATAAAGATGGGATTTTCATTGAAACGCATAAATGTAAATTTAGCAATACTTTTTAAATTTTTCCTATAGCTGTTCATAGACTTTTACAATGGAAATTAAGTATCATAAAGCTGTCCCGTACACTAAAAGAATCCTTCCTCTGAATTTCCGGCCATTTTATTATGGGAGGCCAACAATAAGGCGGCCAACACAATGGGCGGCCAACATTACCCTCTATGAAGGGATGGGCAAGTTAACATCCAAGACCAAGCCGGATATCTAACCCAGACCCAAAGTGCGATAGAATGATTTTTTTTGCCACTACATCACGTGAGCGCAGGATATTTATTATATAATCTATAATACAAATGACATTATAGTGTTCATTTATGTTTAACAGTATTTATCCGAATTACCTTTTGTACTAAATTCATCACTGTAACTATTACTCAAAAAACGAACTCGTCGTTACATTAAATTTTGTTACAATATTGCGAAATTATAAAAAAAAATATTACCTTCGCGTGCGGTTAGTCACGCACAGCAAAATTTCTTAAATACACTGTAAAATTATTTTCAGTAAAAGTATTATATATCAGTGCAAACTGATACAATTTATCGTTATAAAAATTGATCAAAGTAATTTTTAATTACTTTATTTCAGCAAATAAATGAAATACTTTCATACTTCATTTTAATAAATATAAGTAAAAAGAAGTCAAATTTAGAGAAAAAAACAATCTTTATGATTATTATAATAAATCGTCTTTTACTCTAACTTCTTTATATTTTGTTGTTTGAAACCAACAGGACTTTTAGTCTGCGAGCAACACATATTATAAATTAATGAGACTATTTTTCGTTCGTGACATACTTTTGCGTCGATATCTCCTGCGATTTGCCGTTGCTGCACTCTGGAGAATTCCACAGTACGCTGTATATTTGGAATTCATTTAAAAATTATTTTCACTTAATAATAATTATTTGAGCAGAAATAAAATGATATCATACAATCGTATCCTTAAACACATTTTGGGAAACTAATTAAAAGTGTATTTTATCTTTTTAATTTAAGATTAATTATATTGCAGTTTAAAATGTTTAACAGAGTAAAACGACATTTAAAATAATTATAATTACAATCATTAATTATGAACACGTTACATTTCCAGAAAGTCACTCTTAAAAAAGCAGTTTTTTATAAATTATTACTTCAAAATCATACTTTTGGAAAACACAGCTTGTCATTGTTTAAGAACTCAAAAATGTCTAAAAAAATGAATTAAATTACATTTCAGATAGTGTAATTTTTGAAATTACAAATTGGAAGATGATAAATGTACCCTTAATTTTTACACTATTGTTTGTAGTTATATTCTTCTACTTAAAAATGTTTAAATTATGTAGGTTAACTTTGATTCAAACATTTATAAACAAATTACTGAAGCTATTGGTACATCCTCTCAGTCAGTTCAAACAAAGCTAATAAATTTACATGCCACCCCACCCTCCCCCTCCCAAAAATAAGTTTCATGTTATAACGGTTAAAAATGACCAAATAATAGTTTCTTAAAAGTTTTAATGCAGAAAGACAGTCGCAGTACTCAAACTGAATTCAGAGAACGACTGTCATTTATTAATGTCGTACCACTTAGAACAAGATTTAAACTGTTTTAGTTCAAATAAATATATACTGAACACGGTCGACAGCTGAAGTGTGAATGTTCTAGCTTACCGCAGGCTGTAACGGGCTGAGTTTTGGGCGATTTTCTCCGGATATAACGTGTATATGCGGTAGAACTCCTTAAAAAGTCCTCCACCCAAGGCACCCAGATTTCCACTACACAAGTATACCTCGTGTACTTTTGCCTTAACACATCACAAATAAATATTTAAAACCATTTATTGATTGCATATGCAATGTACATAAAATATTACTACGTCACTTACACTAAACGAAGATTCCTATTCACTTCCTGCATTAAAAAAAATAATTACTTATAAATCCTTTTAATTTTATCATGCAATCCTTTAAATATTTCAGTCTTATATAGTGAATGATTTCAGTACTCTAAAGTTGATCTCTTTTGAAAACGCTGCTCGTGTAAACTAATTTATGCAATTAAGAAACACGTGAGTCTTAAATTGCTAAGACTTAGCTCAAAACATTGAATTTATGACGCATTTAATAGGATTAATCTCTGAAAAACAAGAACATTTAATTTTAGTTAAAAAGAAAAAAAAACTACAAATTTATTTATTCATGGAGATAAAGTAAAAAATAAATGTGCCTTTGGTAGAAAAATGTGCATTGTTAAGTGCTTAATATACATTATTTAGTCTTAATACAATCTGCGGCAATAAATAAATGATACCGCGCAGCGTCTTAAAACACGAAAAAAAATTTAGTTAGTGCTAAAGCAATTCCCTATATACTCTAATCACTTAAAAAAGAGGTTCCGTTTAAAAAAAAAATACCAGTATATAATGAAACTGAACACAATTATATTCTCATCGTTTTTTAAAATTGTAAAGGTATTAAAAGAAAAATATAGTATCGCGAAAAGGAACGATAACAGATGCAATGAATAACACAAATTAATGCTTTTTGAGCAAATACAAAATAATATATCACATAAAACAGGCAAATAAAGATATTGCGAAATTTCAATGTGACTAAAATCGTATTTGTAACTAAAAATGAAAATGCTTTCAATGGTGTATTAATTTAAAACTAAAACATAAATGTTTGAATTTTGCAATTACGTATCATAAGGACATTACGAAGGACATAATAGTTTTATTTTGAATTTTCGGAAAATACTGATTACTTTTGGTGTGACTAATGTAACAAGTAACATATTTCACGTGCCTAACGTAACATTTCAGTTAACAGAATTTAAGTCAGGAACAGCTCTTACATGACTAAATGGCAAGTATTTAACTAGGTATATTTGAAAAGAAAAATGTATAATCCTATCACGCATGCTATAATGCTGAAAAAATTGCATTAACTTTATTTTTAACTATTAAGTCATAAAAAAATCATCTTCAGCTCTTTTACTGCCGTAGAATGCCCCATATACACAATTCTGAAGACCTAAGTCTTGATTATCGAAAAGTTTCGTTTTTATAAGCATTGCTGAAATCTGATTTGGCGTCTTCATTGACAGCTACGCAAAAGCAAATCAAATTCGTTACATATAAATTTGATATGCCTGCTTCTATTTTAATTCATCGTGAATCCTAGGTTACGCTTCCAAGAAAATACAAAAACTAGTATATTTTCATCAGAGATACAGACTAACAGGCCATTCTATCAAACCTTGGCTCCGAGTTCTATTCCAAGAGCTCATTCTCCCCCGGTTGTTAAAAATCGACGATGGTTAACTCTGCATAGCTTTGAGGTCATTTGAGGTGGAGTCTTAAGGAAGAGATTCAAGGGGTTCTTGTGATTGGCTGAACGACCTCCCGATGACCCCCGAAGTTGTTAGCACAGTCGATAACCAAGTTTCTGATTCTACACAGTCAGCAGCTAACCATAGACTTTTTCGGGAACAACCGGGGCAGAATAGATCTCCAAGCTTAACCTCGTGAATCTTATTTCGGATATCTCAGTTCAAGGGGTATTTTTCGGATCGTCTTGGCGGAACATAACCCCCCTCCCCCACTTAGCGGGCACTTATTTGCTCATACCGCAAATGCCGTGAAATGCCAGTTACATTGGGCGTTAGGCCATTAAACTCCTAGCCTGCCAATAGAGCTGAAATCTACTAGAAAAATCCGTCAGTGGTTCACACTCGTCCATATCTTCTGCCTTCATTGGCCGTCCACTATCACATAAAACACAGAACGGCGAACCAGCTAGTCCACTGCAAAATAAGTGATTCTGTAGACAGTCATGCCCCGTCAAAAGTCTAAAAGAAGCCACCGCAACTGTTCGCGGGTGGTCAGGAAAAAAAGCTAGGTTTGTTGAGAGAAAACCCCAAGGCTTACCATCACAAGCCCGAGTGGCAAAATCTCTAAAAGTCTTTTGATATGTGAGTGATGTCAGAAGATTAATAGAATGGCGGCTTGCACTCGTTTTCGGCTTTTGGAGAACCGCAGCCTCCTTTTTGGAAAGCATATCTGCGCAGTGTGAAGGTACCCATTGAAAATATATACTGTGGGAAAGTTGTTTTAAGACTTCCTGACACTTTTGAACACACATGCTCTTACACTCTTGGTAAGAGGAGATGGCCTGTATTGCTGAAGTCGAATCAGATAGGACAACAGCCTTCCTGAACGAGCTCTGTCTCAATGTCAGTTGTTGGAGAGCCACGATTTTTTTGCTTCTTGCGCTGCCATTCCGGAGTGTATAGTGTCTAGTACACCACTCTCTATGAGCATGGGTCCGGGTGCGACTCCCGTTTTGGGCTTGGTTTTTTAATTGTTTGTTTGTTTGCCAGGAGAACCCAAGCCACCGAATGCGTCATTTAGAGCTACATGCGTGCATCCTCGAGTTTTCCAACGCAAATTGAATCCTCTTCATAAGGAGAGAATTACGAATACCATCACTCCTCGGAAGCTGCTGACGACCACCAAAGGGACTTTTGGAAACTAGTATTTAACGTACACTCCATGTGCACGGTAGTCTTCAGTGGTACGTTGGAATCGAGCCCTCAGAATTCCGGCTACCAGTCTTAATCACCGAGCTACCACGGACCTTGTTTGTTCGATTGTCCGTCCCTTCATAGTCATTAAGTTTTGCAGCTTAATAAGTGCTCCCATAATAAAACAGCCCGAATTTAGTAAGGACGAATGTGCCATCCATTTGCAAAAATATTGAAAGAAAATATTATTAAAATATATTTCTATTAAATAAAATGTTTAATGATATCAAATTAAACGACTGTGTGTAGGGAAGGTTTTAAAATATATTTTCAAGTAATTCTTGAGTTATTTTTTTTAATGCGAGAAAAATTCTTTGTTGCTTATAAAAGAAGTGTAATTCGAAGATGTTATAAGACTTATATAAATACATATATATCGATAGATACCTTTCGTTTAGTTAAACTTTCACTATCATGGATAATAAAATAATAATGCCTTCGTTATATAACATAAACTTCAACAAACAGAAGAACTTTAAATAACACATGAAATCATCTTATTTTGCAACAAAAAAATTTGTTCTTTTGTTATTAAAAATCCAGCACCAATAGTTTTTATGAAACTCATTATTAGATACCATCATAAAAGCTTCTTTCTCACACCTTGTAAACAAAGATTCCAAGATGCATTAAGTTGATGTCTTTTAAGGGGAAACTCGAGGATAAAATAATTTCTGTAATTAAAGAAGAAAATATAGTTAAATTACTTAAGCTGTAGATGCAACATTAAATTTACGACATATTTAACAGGATTATTAATGTATGAGGCAATAAAGCTGTCCTTTTTTATTCGAAATTTAAATGTTCAAAATTCTTCCCAGTACGTTTACTGGAAAGAACTTTTACTTATAAACAGATTATAATAGTTAAATGTATAAGAAATTCTTCGACAGGTGTTTCTGCAAAAGAAAATAGCTGTTCCTGTTTTAAAAAAAATAAATTTCAGAAGAGGTGTGTCTGAAATTTAAATATCGATTATGTTTAAATAACGCTTTCAGAGGGGACAGCAGTCTGAATATAATACCTTGAGGAAATATCAGGATTTATAATTTCGAATTTTCTTTCGTAAATATTCTGAACTTTACTCGAAATGTTTCTTTTTTTTCTGAAATTCAGTATAGCCTCTCTAGCGGTGTTGATAACGTACGTAAACAAGATAAAGCAGGCAGCTTTAAATACCAAAAAATGAAACAGGATTTACCATTTTTAGGGGATAAAGTAATAAAACCAACATACAATGTTCTTCACTTTATTTTTACAGACATGTGTTTTGTAACGATTTTGCACAATTAATAAATATAAATACTAATATTAGAGTTCCAGAATACCGCAAAATGTGCATCTGAAATACCTTTGAGCAAGCAAAATTTCAATGAGAATGATACTAATTATATAATTCATTATTATTGTGCAGTGTAGCTTGCTTGCAAAAGATTGAATTTGTGTCTTTATTAACCAGCTAATGCACACACATGCATTTGCGTATTAGCAGTCGAAGGAAAAGATTTAATGTTAACAATTTCTCAAATTATTGCACTCTTAAGCTTGTCATAGTACTTTTAGACATCCGAAAATTCGATATTTCAAAAAAAATAATTCAGACTTTTAAGAATATTTTAAAACAAGCTGCGTCAAAATCGAACAAAATTATGCCCTTAGGAATTAAAAGCATAAAAGCTAATATGGAATTTCCCTTTAAAGGGTGTGTAAAGGAACTTGATTTTCTCATTTTCTGATTTTTACACTTTCCCACAAGATTTTTTAAAAAGGTATGAATGAAAAGTTATGAAATTTTACTTTCAAGCTGTACTTACTGATCTTTATTCTCTGAAGGTCAAACTTGACAATGGGACTTAAATATTTTATATTTCAGTTAGATACATGTATTAATTCAGAATACGGCATCATCCCTATTTAGGCTGCACATAATCAACGTCATCTAAACGTCACTATCTTGGTCCAAGATAGCCTCAGTATGGTGGCCCCACCCCCTAGGTCGCATGACTCTTTGAGGTGAAAAGGGGTGTTACCAAATGTCAGCACCGCAGCCTGTCTTTCTCGTCAGACGCACTTCCAAAAGAGTTAAGGACTCAGAATGCCACGTATACCGCATATGCACAATCGTCTGAAAATACTAGGCCGATGTCTTGCATAAGTGGTTAAAACAAAAGTAAAAACAGCAAAGTCATTAAAGCAAAAGTGTGTGTAAAACAAAAGTAAAAGCAAATACTAAAATATCAATGACATGACAAAATTTTTATTTTAAGGAACACCCAGGGCATTGAAGGCTGCATTTCCAGTTTCTTAGTTACAATCCTTTTTTATTCAGACATTAAATAAATGGGTCCTCCATGTGAGGCGTGGTCACGTCAAGAAAAATATTTTTTTTTTTACAATGTAAATAATAAAATAACAATATGTACATAGATAAAAATGAGATAACAACATCCATGATTGGTGATGAACAAATTTTAGATAAAATATCAATTGTTTAGTACTTGCTTTTACTTTTGTTTTAGCAATTTTAACTTCCTGAAAACCTTTTGTTGATTACTAGTTTGCACCAAAGACGTAATTTTATTTAGCGGAAACACATTCTATAAAGCAGATACTAAGATAAAAAATAGAAATTACGATCAGAAATGTATTTGTCTTATTAAAGTAGATTTGTTTACACCGTTTAATAGTATATGCTATAGTGAAGTAAGCAATTCAAATACTAGAATCCGTATTTGATCCAATTATTTACTATAATTTTGATTTATCATAATGGAAGTTGTTTTTAAGACTTCTCTAAGCGAAAGAGGAGGACGGAATTTTAATTTCCATGATAATCATGCCATTCATTATGTCAACCGCTCACTCAAACTTTATATTTGAATTACACTTGTCAAACAAAGACAAATTAACGTTTTTGCTGATTCTTCACGAATATTCAATGAAATACAAAAGCGGGAGATGCAATTTGGAGGAGAAATTGAAAACTCTAATCCTTAGATTGTATAATAATGAGAGTATTTCACCATTCATTGTTCAACACTTTCTTTTGACTACATTAATTATGAATTAAAAATGCACTTTGTAAATAAGTATCGAAAAAATATATTCATAATAAATTGTGAACAATGAATATGCGGATGTTCTCTTAAGCAATTTTATACAGAAAGAAACGTTAACCAAAATTAAAGCCTTCAGAATCTTCTCAAGATATCGAAGTTACTCAGCGTGTGGATATTCTATCATAATGAAGATTATTAAATATGTTTAAACATACTGCATAGGAAAAATATGTTTCCCTTTTTACCATTCTTCTCTGCCACTTAGTCGATTGAAAAAACTGGAAGCAATTCTAAAGTAATGTTAACAATTAAAACAGATTTAAGGGTATTTGAAAACTTCTGCTTTAAGAAATACAGTTCCTTTTAATGGACAAAAAATAAATAAATAAAAATGGTACACACACAAAAAAAGACCCACTGAAATACCAAAATAAATTCCCTTTAACAAATACAGTTTTCAAAGTGTAAACCGTTTGTTCTGATGGTGTAAACCTTTTTTTTAAATACTCCTATAAAATTTATGACTCCATATGCTAGAAATTATCTTGTAAAACGAATAACTCATTCGGTTACGAAAGCAGATAGCGAAGCTTTTTTTCCAATTTATGTTCATTTTAGAGAGAGTTATGTTAACGTTTCCGCAGTTTTATGACTTGGTTACTAGTATTTGTTATGGGAATTTTATGGAATAAACCTCTTTCAGCAGCTGCTTCGTAAATACTGTTCACTTTTCGTTTCTCCTTTTTTTTACAGAAATATTCAAACAAGTTTTCTGTGGTATATTTTTTATCACATTCTTTCACCGTCTCCATCCATTAAAATAAATGATGCTAAAACTTGAGAATCTTTTTATAATATTCGAAAGAACTATGTCGCAAAATACATAAATTTTTATTGCCGGTGTTTATGTTTAAAAAGCTGCATATAAGAAAAAAGTGTTAATTTTTAAATTAGTTAAATATAATGTTATATGGCTAGATACAATTCAGAATTCCTATTAAATGTAAAGCATCAGAATGCAACTGAATTTATTTCAAGATATTATTTTTTTACCCTCCCATTAAATGTAAAGTATCAGATTACAACTGAATTTATTTCAAGATATTATTTTTTTACTATGGGTGTTCATAAGAATTTATTTCACGAGAAGTATAATACTGGACTAATTTTTAAATTAGTCCTGTGACTCATCCAATTCTTACTGCTGATGTGTCCAATCGATCATTTTGAAGTTCTTCCATGGATTTAATTCACCTAACTAACTTTGCAGTGCATTAAAAATTGTCCTGCGATGATTCGCTTTTACATTTTACTACACCTAATTTCTTTGATACTTGTGATTTGCAATTTGCTTACAGTCGAAATGAAGGCAGAGATGTTTCTCGTCTTGCAAAGGAAATCCTGCTTTGCGCTTCGCATTGTCAACACTTCTTATCACATTTCGATGAACACCTGACTGTGGTGGTGTTGGATTACTAATTTCATCTTCGGGAAGACTGGCACATATTACAGCAGCTGTATTACTTTAAATAAATAGTTCGGTCACCAAATTAGCCGCTTGTGATGTATGGAACGGACAGCGGTAGGTTCTAAATGGGAAGCTGAATTTTCTACTCGTTTAGAAGGATGAAGCGATGATTGTTGGGCGGCTGTCTTTGTTCCATATCTAATTTTATCTCATGATTTAATTTGTATACCCTTGGTTTAGCCAATTTCCTTCTATTTTGCTCTGTCAGTTACATTTTCAATTTAATTTAGAATGAATCCTGTTCCGACTTTCTATTTTTTTCATTCTCTGCTACTAGTTTAAGTGCAAAGTTTACGAAAATTAACAACAGTCGGAAGTTTATTGTTTTGATTAACTATTTATGTGTTCGATAGGTATATAATAAATAGAAAAAAACTAAAGCTATTTTACAGACTAATTAATAAGTAAAAAGTGCAGATCATCGTTGTTGCGCCAGACACCAAAAGCATACCTGCTATCATCAAACGCATCCAGGAATTGTTTTTACTTCGTTGTATTCTGTCGAATGACGCTTCCAAAACTCGGTAACAATTAGTTAAATAAACTTCTTTTAGCTTGTAGTAATTTTGCCGTTTCATAATGACGTCGAAATGCGCACGCGCTTTTCGTGAATTTTACCTCTCAACGTGATTTGTGACCCAATGTGCTATGAAATTTTTTTATCGTGGTCGACGAGATATATAGACTACGGTCATGGCATTTTAGCCACACCCCTTTGCCCTCGAAACATCATGTGAAGAAGGGGGTTTTACCATCATAGTCCGAGATACCCACACTAAAATATCACGCCCGCTGGGTCACATGACTCTTCGAGGGCAAAGGGGTTTGACAAAATGCCAGCGCAGTAGTCTTTATGTCTCTGCAGGTACGGTTTTCATCCCCTTGATGCCTTCCATCATTTCTATCAATTTGTCGGTGGAATTTTGTTATACCCTGTATAGAGAGAACAAAATATTTAAAAAGAAATAAAGATATCAGCAAGGTGAATGAAATATTCTTTTGTACAAGAGTCTTCATATTTCCATTTAATTAAGACACTGAATTTCCTGATCAAGTAAGTCGTCATTCCTCCTCGAAAATAAAATGTTACTTCAAAGTTTCATATTTAACATAGAAATATGAACCCATGCAACTGGGAATAGAAAGTTTCGCAGCTCAATCCGGAGAATTAAATAAAACGTTTCTTTCATTTGTTCATTTGAGAAACGAAATTGGTTACGCGCCATTTCTCAGTTCCCTGTCATTTCTTTTTCAAACCGATTAGTACATAAATTCGAATATGACATTTGTTTCATTGCCAAAAGACACATTAGCTGAAAAATGTATATCTCAAATGTGAAATCTTCTTAGATAATTTATGTGTTTTCAAAGAATTAAGAAAGCTTCTAACTTCCGACAGATTGTCGGAAAGTCTCGGAAGGGATTTAAGAAAAATTTAGGAATTTACATTTTCGTTCTTAAAAGCATTTCTCCTGGGTGAGCAACTTCAACGTATCTTTCTTTGCGGAAAAATTAAACTAAAAGGATAATCATAATTAACTTTTAAAAGAGCTGAGAAGGCAATTGTTTCGGTGTCATTCGTTTTAAGAACGAAAGATTTAACATCGGATTCTAAGTAAAAATTCCCTAATGTTTACATACGCAGAAAATAAAGATTCTTAGAAAACTCAATGCTATTTATATAGATGTTATTGATCTTCACATTTCTCAAAATTTGAAAAGATTTTCAGTTTCTCGAGAATTACAGGGAAAGGACTACAAGGTGGTTATATAAAAAAACCCTCCCCCTTTTGGACCTCTAGTGGCCACTACGTTCAACCAATCGACGTAAGATTTGAGCTACATGCTATTCAGAAGTATGAGCTGCTCGGAATTCTGTGAAAGTGGCGTTAAAGTTACGGTTATAGGCACAAACAACTCGAAATTTTCGACAGTTAACACTCCGTCGCAAAATGCTTACCACTCATGCAAACCCTAAAGAGCTTTGAAATGGAACGTGCATCACAAAAAAGGGGCATGTTATGCACGCACATAAGGGCCCGTTATGCACAGCTATGTAAACAGCCAATAAAAACAAGATCGGGGCACACGGCGGAAATTTGCAAATGCCAGACTCAAGAAACCAGTCGCAGAACGCTGTTTGCCAGATATTGAGTAAAAAAAAACGATGAAAGGTGGCGTGGGAAGGTTGGTTCTTTAGTGGGAAAGATTCACCGTGGCTGACGAGAATGACAGGCTGCGGTGCTGATATTTTGGTGACACCCTTTTGCAGACTAAGAATCGTGTGACCTAGGTGGTTTGGCTTTTTTACCATTTTATCTCGAACTTAGATGGCCACTCCCCCAGGTCACATGACTCTTTTATTTTCAAAAGTGTGTGAACAAAATGACAGCACCGCACTCACATGCCAACACAATGACTGTCAGCGGCTTTTCAGCTGTTTTCTGTGGGTGCATGAAACATGGATTTCTTGTGATGCACGTGCCATTCCAACGCTCTTCAGTATTTTCTCAAGCGTTGAATCATTTGCGACAGGAAAAAATGGATCTTGCCATTCGAAAATTTCGAGTTTCTGGACGTATAACCGTAACCATGGAGCCGTTTGTTTGCTGTTCACAGAATATTGAGCCCTAAACTCTGAATGACTATGTCCGAAATCTCATCTCATTGGATTCACCAGAAGGGTCACTAAAGGTCCATATATTCACAAATTTCCTTCATGACCAACCTGTATTCGAACTATGCAATTTTTTATAACATAATCGAGATTGCGTTGGAATTTCCCAAGAATCTTACTTAAAATACTTAAAATTCAAAGAATTTTGAACTGCTCAATAAAGTATTTTATATTACAACATATTTCAACTTCATACACGCTTAAACCAAAGGAGCGAAATTCGATCAGTCGGAGCGAAAAGTGAGCCAGTTTTCAAAAGTGAGCTTCTACTTTAGGAGCTTTTTTCGATCACAAGAGCGGAGCGGGATATAACAATAAGCGAGGAGGGAAAATTCTCGGAAAAGATAGGAAGCGAGAAGAGGATTCTCAGAAAAAGGACAACGTAAAGAGTCCTTTCGCGGAAATACCGGTCGGTTTCCATGGAAACGGATCGCTCCGCAGTGTATCGTTTTTTTCGCTCTTTAGGTTTAAGCGTGTATATAGTACCTCAAATCGAATAGTTTTTCTACACGCAGTGAAAATAAAAACTCTATCGAAAGATCGCATAATTAATTTTTTCTCTAAATATGAGGTGACATGTTTATGAATCTTGTGGGATATGACCTTTGAACTTAAATCGCCTGAAGTATTCCCGTTAATACGCTTTAATCACATTTAAAACGTACATTTTTAAAAATCCATCTAAACAAACTGAACTTTAATTAAAATAGCTTTTCAACTTGCGAGAGACGCCAACACAGTTTTAAAATTTTAATCAAAAAGATTTGTTAAATCCTCGGAAACATAATTATAAACCGACAATGTAGTTCAATTATTCCACAAATTACCCGTAAACCGAATAATAATCCTCACTACAAATATTTTTACTCGCCAGAATCTTATTTAATTTGCGTCATTAGCAAAATTTATATAGAGCTTAAACTACTGGTTTCAGAAACAAAACTGACATGTTATTGTAAAGCGTCAAATATTTTAAATGTTAGATGTATGTAAATGAATGTGAGTAGAAGATTATGAAAGGTATTAGAATGATTCAAAAAGCTTGCAAGAGAGCAAAAAAATCGCCTTTTTGTCTATTTTAAATGTTGTGATTTGAAACTCCAAACTTTTATCATAAATAATAACGAGATGAAAATAATGAAGGAGGGAGAGTTTCTTTTTCTGTTAGATAGATTTGACTGATTATCTTTCTTATGTGAACATTGCAGAGGTTCTTAGAAAATTTAACTTTCCCCATTAAAATAACTTTTTATTGTTTATGTTTAGTGGGGTTTTAAGATTAAATGCATAATTAAAATTATGATAATGTAATATTATGATTATGGGAAAAGAAACAACGATAGAATGGAAAATGTTACTGGGAAGAAATACGATCAAGCTTTTTTTCAATGCGTAGATTTTATCTTTTCGTAAACTTTTATATTTACGTGAAGTATGTCATGCTGGCATGCACTAAAATTTTTATTTAAAATATTGTTTTTCTTTTATTAAAATCTCACTTCTTGGAATATTCTTCTTGGAACTGTCTTATATAAATTCCAAATTCTCAGTCTCAAGTCTGATGATATGTACAGGTCCAATAAATTTTTAACAAACATAAACTGCAGAAGAATGATTAATTTTGTCTGTTATTACTGATACTGTTATAATCTTACTACAATAGTCAACACTATTATGATACTACCACCATTACCATCATAAAAATGCTATCACCATAGCGAAAGTAAACTTAATCATTTTACAGTGAATTGTTTCAGTTACAGACAATTTTGGGAGTCATTATATTTCTTTCTTTTTAATTTTAAAGATGTTATTGACTTTTTAAAGGTGTTTCGTTTTTAAAAAACACAGGAAAAAGAAAAGTTAATTAGAAAAGTTATTTAAAAATAAATTATAATTTAATATTATTAAGTTGAAAACATTCAATAAAATATTTTCAAATGCCTGATCAATTTGCATTGTATTATTTCCCCTTTTATTTACAAATAAAAAATGATGCTGTTTGATCAAGCTATAATCGAAAAGATTTATATGATTGAAATCCAAAATCCCCCTTTGCACCTCCTGATGCAATGACTATGTACATATACGAATATTCATGTTTATACATACATAAAATATATGCTATTGGACAGAAACAAGAGACAAAGAAAGTTTTAAATTGAAAATTTAGAGAAATCTTATATGGTAATGGATTTAAAATTTTCTTCCAACTGCGATACCTGGGAAAGGGATAGTTTCACTTAAAATATGCTATTTACTTCTTGTGTAGAATTTCCCGATGAAATTTTTTTGTATGCCTAATTATTATCGAAAAATGAAGCGTTTTCTGTAACAAATAAAAAGGAAGGGAAAAACATACTTTAGGAGAGCAAGGAAGTGGGAGGGAACTTTCCCGTTTCTTACTATTACACACCCCAACCAAGTATGTTTTCTCGAAGTTTCAAAACTTAATAAATCCCTCCCATATTTTACCTAATTTCTTGATCTACAAATTGTATTTGAAATGTGGCTGAAGACAAAGACAGGCTGCGGTGCTGACAGATTGGTAATATCTTTTTTTCCCCTCGAAGAGTCATGGGAACTAGGGGGTTTGCCATCTTACTGTGGATTTCTCGGGCTAAGGTGGCCACATCCCCTAGATCACATACCTCTCCCACAGCAAAAGTGTGTGACCAAAATGTCCGCACCGTAGTCTGTCTTTTTTGTCAGCCACTGCTTGAAAACATGAGCTTCTAGGATTAACTTCGGAATATTTAGACTAAATCCTTTGAATTTTTATGCATTCTCTGTATTCCTCTCGTGCTAATTGTTGCTAATGTGACAAATAGAGAAAGTATCTTGTTCAACTAATTTATCTCTATCTCTCTCTCTCTTTTAAGGAGTGTTCAATAAATGATTAAATAAGTCAAATACTTGTATTTTTTTCGAAAACTATATCCTGTTTATATTCAGCTGAACGTGTCAATTTTATAAAACTAATTTTTATAAAATTGACAATTTTATAAAAATTAGTTTTAATTTTAAACGGCAGTAATTATTTGATGATTGCTAACGTTCGTGTGACAGTCAAATTTCACACATTATAACACGTATTGCAAATTTTGGACAGCATTTTGAGATGAATTTTCAACTTATTTAGATCAAAGCACTCTAGAAAATATCATTAAGGCTGAGAACCAATTTGCTAATTCCATTCACGATATCACGAATAATCTAATTTCTGATATTACAGAAATCATTGTCTGTTAATAATAGCTGTGACACATATGATATGAATCCAGGAATATATTCCGCTTTTAACCTAAAGTTCTATAGATCAACAGAATTGTTGAGAATAGGATTTTGACGTGTAATTCTGAATTGAGTTTCATATATTTGCCCACATTCGCAACAGAAAATGAGCTAACGTAAATAGAATATATGATCAAGTAATATTGAAATGCATATTTATCTAGTTCTGAACACCTTTTATAATGAAAACATTACAAATTTTGAAATGTTGTGGTTATCGTGACGTGATAAAATGATTTTCTTTCGAAATGAATTAAGCTGTGAGAAAAGGGGCTCAATATATACTGTAAATTTTAGGATAATGATGAAATAAAAATGTTTTGTGAAGATACATATTTTTACGAAAATCATAAAGTGGGTATACGTTAAAGCAGCCCAATAAGCTCGAAAAACGAATGCAATACTTTATTCCATGAATCGAAGCACTAATATCTCACAAATAATACAATAAAAATATAATAACACATGCAGCAGCAAATCATTAAATATCACAGCAACGTCCATCGTAACGCTGCGCTTCCGATATCCTGAGTCTGTCAACAAACATCCAGCGGGAGAGACTCTCTTTTTTAGAGATTTCCAAGCGGTTCGTGAAGTCAGAATGGCCGTGATGTAATATTTCTCGATTTTTCTCATAACTTCTTTCCAATCAGATTTCCACTATTTTCGAGAGCTTTCTTTTGGTCGCCGAAATCGTCAAACTCTTAGCGAAGTCCATTACAATGCCATCAAGTTTGTCGCCTAGGTCAAAGGGGTTACATACTCATTTCACTGGAAGGATTGAATGCCTGTGCAACTCTCTTTCCAGCAACACGCATTAATGCGGGAAAACAACAATACAATTTTGTAACTATCGAATATCGTACACTGTGTGACTGCTGAAATATGCAGGCTACGGTGCTGACATTTAGGCCACACCCCCTTTGCAGCCGCAGAGTCGTGTGACCAAGAGGGTGTGAACATCTTAATCCGAGATAATCAAAAACTCGTATACACCTATCATGTCACCAAATTTCATTGTATTCGCTTTGTCGTTATTGTGTGATGAGCGAACGAAAATTTGCGGATTTTAAAAAAACTTTTGCGAAATCCTGAAACCTAATCGAAAATTTCCAAAAAAGTTTGACAGGTATAATTTAAGTTATGGGACCAGCTATCAAGTGAACAAATTGCATTTCATTCTATTCGGTTGATATTACATGTTACAGTTGTTAAAGTTGTTACAAGAACTTACTTATTTTGAATACCTTTTCACAAAAATCTCAAAATCTAATCAGAGTTTAGAAAAAATTGGACGGCTACTACAGTTTAAGTTAAATAACCACATATCATGTCACTAAATTTCATTTTATTCGCTTAAGTCGTTACTACGTGATGCATTGAAAAATTTACGCTTTTTGAAGAAATTTTCTCAAAATCTAACCAAAATTTTTAGGCCACAAACTGGGTGCCCCCATAATAGAATGGCCAGTATATTTGGGCCGTTGCAGTGGCGATTGGCTTCCTGATATGCTGAGGTATCTACTTTTGTAACTTTCAAAAGTACTGTCCAGTCTAAAATAAATAATAAACGACATTCAATGTTTTTTGCATTTACGATGATTGATAAATTTACCATATTTTGTATAGATGTTAACCTAATATTGTGCTGTGCATGGTGGTAATCAGAAGATATTGCAGCTGGTAAACAGGGTTTATACACAGAGTGTTTTTGTCAAACCTAGTCTAAGTCATCAGACGTATAGCAAGTGTTTATTAATTCTCTTCTCAATTTTATTTTGTATTACATTAAAAATATTGATCATTCATTGTCTAACTATGAAACAAGATAAAACAAGCAGTCCCTCATTCATATTGTTGGCCATTTTTAATGCGGTAGATAAGGGGTTCATATCAAATACGCCTTTTCCTTCCATAAAATGCGAAGAGGCCAGTCGTTGTCGCCGTCATGTCGGATAAGAATTTCAATAAAAATGTCGATACGTTATTGATGGTAATGGTGTGGTACTGGTATGGAAACATGTGAAGCAAGTGCGCAGTAGATTCGGAAACGTTGTTTTCGGTGTATCGAATACACGTATCGTAATAAAAACATATAAAACATTATTTAATACGGCGGATTAATTAGTTAAAATTTTTTATTTGGGAATACCTTATTCCCCCGTACATGATATATATTTCGGTTACACACATAACCATCTTCAGTCGTTTCTGGATCTCTCACTAATGGCGGCTTCCTTCTCTTCGTTCTTCTTCTTGAAAGTTCGATGAATGACGTCATCCCATGATTGGTCGATTGTATGAAGCGCATCGTTGATGCTGCCATCTGTCGTCATTATTTCTAAGCTCTCACGAATGTAGGCATATATACTATTTTTAAAGTTGGTTATTTTTTTAATATTTTCAAAATCAATGGTAATGGGCTCTTTCAAAGCAAGACGGGCCAGAGCGGTACTTTGTTTCTGGAGGTTAATGTCTTTAAAATGTTCGTTTTTTCGCTCTTTAATTTTCCTTTTTGTAACGCCGATGTAGCAATTTTCTTTATTAGTATCGTTTGACATAAAATTAATTTTATAGATCCCTGCGGTTTCGATGGGGTTGATTGGGTCTTTTTCCGATCTAATGCGCTGAAAAATTGTTTTATTAGGTTTAATTGGAATACGGAAGTTCTTTTTACTGGCGATATTAGAAAGTTTATTGGCTATCCCTCGGCTAAAGGGGATAGCGGTAGTAGAACGTGGTTTATATTTTTGACGGTTGTCTATAACATTTAATTTATGTTGCCTAGCTTTGAAAACTTTGTCGAATTGCTTTCATAAAGAAACAATGTCAAGACGCCCACTACCCTCGAGAAATTTTCGACAAAGTTTTCGAATTGCTTTCATAAAGAAACAATGTCAAGACGCCCACTACCCTCGAGAAATTTTCGACAAAGTTTTCAAAGCTAGGCAACGTAAATTAAATGTTACTCTCTTAATAATCAAGAGTGAAAAACCAGTGCTGAGGAGTGATATATCACCCTACCTTCGTGACAAAAATCAGCCAACCTCCATAGAGTGAGAAATCACTATTCTGAAGAGTGACATTTCTGACTCTGGACTAGGAGTGAGAATTCAAAAACCCACTCCGGGAAAGAGTGCCTCACTCTAAGGAAAGGGTGACAGCACGCCATCCCTTAAAGAGTGGAGCGTTCTGATCAAGAGTGAGCTATGACCCTTTTTAAGAGTGACCGCCACTTTTTATAGGGTGATTATTCGAGACCGTATCCAGGGGTCCGGACCCTCCCCCCTCCCAAAAAAAATGATTTTTGTTAATAAAATAATAATA
Source organism: Cheiracanthium punctorium (assembly GCA_038373885.1). Taxonomy (NCBI): domain Eukaryota; kingdom Metazoa; phylum Arthropoda; class Arachnida; order Araneae; family Cheiracanthiidae; genus Cheiracanthium; species Cheiracanthium punctorium. Next base: position 19,181 of record JAWZYV010016594.1, on the reverse strand, counting down.
ACGTCTTTTTGTGAAAAATTCTGCCTTTTCCACGGTTTGGACCCTGCCAGAAATTTTTGTCTGGGTACGGCCCTGGATTTATTCCTTGCATATGCCTTGCTTCTGGCTATCACTATTTTGGGGAAATTAAAATAATTCCTTATAAATAAATATATATATATATATATATATATATATATATATATATGTATGTATCTGGTAACAGCATTGATTATTATTATTTTTTAAATATTTGGCAAACATTAAAAGATATTTTCTATATAGCATCAATATTTATCCAATCTTGTGAATTCATTGAAAATAAAATCCAATATTATAAATTTAATATTTTGCCCATTTGAAGTCAAATTTTAATACTATTGAATATTAAAGTATTTGAAATTTATCAATAATATTGAGTGTATATTAGAAATATTTCCAATATTATTAAGTACTAATTACTTTTAATTATTAAACTTTACATATATGTGAATACTTTGAGAGTAAAGACCACTTCCAGTATTGGTAAAAACTAGAGTTTAGCCCTGATATATGCTCAAAATGTTATTATTATTTGTAAAATTTTAATTAACATATGAAGTGTGTATTGATATATTAATTATATATTGAGAATATTTCTGAAGCAGTCTCACTACCAATGAACTTTTAAATATTAACTCAATATTGTGAAAACATTGATATCAAAAACCAATAATATTACAAAGTAGTAAGTGAACACATTGAGAATAAACAGTTTCCAATATTGGTAAATAAAATTCCAATATTGGTAAAAATTAGCATTTAGGTCTGATAAATTCTCAAAATAACATTATACTTTCAGTATGACTATACTAATACCTTTTCCACTGAATTTAACATACAAAAAAATATATTCTTAATATAGGGTTGTATTGGAAATATTTTTGAAGTAGTCCTCAATTGATAAATTTTTTAATGTTAACTCAATATTGTTAAAAAAAAATTGAAAACAAAGATCAACTGTAACTTCGTCAAATGTATCAAATGTAACTTCGTACAAAGTAGCAAAGTTAATATTTGCCTCAGATATATTTAAAATGCATTTATAGTATTTGATATACATTGGAAATATATTCAATATGGATAAGTAATTACTTTAACATAACTTTATACCATTTTTAATTTTTTTGGTTAATATTTACTCAATATTACACTGGGAATAAAGCTAGTATTGGTAAAAAGTAGAAAGTTGATATTTAACCTTTATATTGTAAAAATTATAAAACTTTGCTGCTATTGAATTTAAATGAAATATATTTAAAATGTATCTGCAATATCGAGCACCTTAAAAATATTCTTCATATCGTACAAGTAAATATTTTTGCCGCCTTTACCTCCCCCCCCCCAAGTTTGTCCATAGGCAATCGTTAATACATCATAGCTGGATATTGGGTATATCTATTAGAAGTCCAACATAAAATAGATTTCTCTATTAGAAATTTGAGGTGTGATCTCTCTAATGAGTAAATAACATCTATAATATACAGGTATCTGTATATATGTAGCATAGTTATAATAATTAAACTTCCAGAAGATCTTAAAGATCCAGAATATCCCAAAAATGGCTATCTATTTCATATTCAAAATATCCAAAGATCAGAAATTGATACTTATTTCATATCCAGAACTTCTTAGATATCTATTTCTGGGCTATCTTGGATTATTGTCATGTTCAGAATGATCCATAACAGCTGGAAAATAAATTTTACGTAGCTCAATGGTACAAGTAATATCTGACCCCATGCATTTTTAGATTCTTGCTTTCATTCCAGTGAGTGAAATGTGGACTGTTGACACAAAACATACAGTATTTAAAATAACAGCCTATTCTGAAATTAAACAGATTAAGAAGGAGTACAGAGTTTCATTTTAATAATCAGATGATGGCATCACTAAAAGGTACCCCCAAGAGTTCCACATGGTTACTAAAACAAACCTCCATAACCTCTAGATCTATTTAGTTACAGAATTCGTTAACAGTTTATGTTTTGTTTGGTTAGTCAAAACGTAACAGGAATAGAAGTGAAAGTTTCAAAATGCTTGGAGGTGATCTGTATAGCCATTGAGCTATGTAAAATCCATCAGCAGGAGATTTATAAGAAATTTCTTTGTCTGCAGTACTATAACTTCATTTGAGGTAATCTGTGATCAAACAAGAATAGAAATAAGAGTTTCGGACATCCACATTACTCAACAGTGTGCAGAAATATTTGATATGTTCAATGTTACCTTTTCTCCTACTGAAATAAAAAATCCCTGAAAGCTTATTTTTTACCTATGGTACATTTCAGAACAACTTTCACTTACAACAGTATTAACAAAACAATAAAAATAGTTCATGATAAGATATTTATATAAAATCAAAAGAATACTAATAATTTTGATTTTTAAATAGGTTTTATTTTAAGCATAATTTATTCAAACTTTCTTTTCAACTTTATTACAATTAACAAGTCTTTTTTTTAAATTTTAAATAAATAAGAAATGAACAGGATTGAATTGTTATCGAAAAGAAATTATTTGAAATTAAATTTCAGTCATTTATACGAACAAATACAAGAATTATGAAACACGAAAATAAGTTAAAAGAGCAATAGCTATCCTTTAATTGAAAACCAAAAAAAAAAAAAAAATTAAATAAATAAACTAATTGTTGGGTAAATCAAAAATATAAATATATCTGCTGATAACCTCTGTTAATGTACATATCATGTTTGGAAATTTAAGAGAATACCTATTTTTCTATTCTTTCCCCTCCCCCCAGAAAAAGGAATAAAATATTTCTAAAATGGAAACTACTTTATATTGATTGATTTCTTTTTTTGTGAAAAGGGGTAAAGAAATATTTTTGTGCAGGCCAATACATAAATAATATAAATCAAAACCAATTATTTCATAATTCCCCAACAATGCCCATTTTGTTGAATACACCCAACATTTTTGTCTTGTCCAAAAACCATTATTTAAGGTTTAGAGGCATGAGCAAGAATACAGGTTAGAATCCTTAAAAAGTTCACCACCCAAGTCAGCCCCCCCAAGAAGACACCCCTCTTGTAGACTTGCCATAACGCAAAGAAATAATTGAAGTTTAGAGCATGAGGGTGAACCATATTAACCGCCATAGATAATGTCTGGGTGAGGGGGGAGGGTGGTGATTCAAAGAAAAAGATTATTTTTTTCACCTCTTAAAAAACCAAATTCCTCTTCTGAACATAATTTATACATCAAAATAAAAGCCATTTCTTAATTTTTTAATATATATACACATTCATTTCTTTATTTATTTTTAAGTGTGATTTTATTTATTTCAATTTCACTTTTACAGCAAAATAGCTACAAATTACTTAATCTTTTAAAAACTTCAAATTGAAAAAAAAAATTCTTTTAATATAGATTTTATGCAAGAATTATTATACTATTGAAAACAGATTTAGAACAATAAATAAAAGTAAAGCCAGAAAAACTCATTAGTATGTTAGAACAAAGTTCAATTAATACGAGGGCCAAAAAAAAGAAAGAAAAAACAGTTAATAAAAATATATAAGCAAAGTCTTAATAAAAACATGAGTAATGGAACTTCCAAGTCCAGAGTAGTCTTCAGCCTAGCAAATTTTAGTTTACGATGCGTTCTAAATTTAAAAAAAAATTTAAACTATTACAGAACTGCAGAAGTAAAAAATAGCCTACGAATTGAAAAAAGTGGAAGATATCTCTTATTGAGACTCATGCAGGTTTGAATGAATTATAAAAGCAATGGCAGTGAACACACAACAAATTATTACAAATTTGGTTTAATTGTATTACATTGTTACATTTATATAAAATACAATCACTGGATTCAATATGAGTACTTCAATACTATTTCACATTCAGGGATTCTTATAACAGCATCTGGAAGATAAAAATTATGATTTCAACAAGTAATTACAGAATTAAAAGTTAAAACATAACTGCTATTCTATCCTAATAAAAAAAGGGTACCCTCCCCCCTCCCCATAATTTGAATAAGACTGAAGAAAGGCTCAAAATCAGAAAGAGTTGGCAGCTAGAATATACTAGAGCATAAACTAGATCTATGTTAAATACATACAAAATAAAATTAGTTAAAATTAGTTTTGTGTGTACATGGATTAGTGTCAAATTTAAATCTCCAACTAAAGCACAGCTTAACACTTTCAACTAGGTGATGAATTTACAGAGGAATAAGTCAGCAGATCTTTTCATTTGATTCAGAAAACATTTTGTTTATAGTTTCACTAAAATCGGAGGATAACTTTATAATAAAAAGTCTGCAAATCTACATACATTTTGGAACACCTTTAGGAGCAGGTTAAATACAATTTTGGAACAGCACAAAAGCATACCGAAAAATGGTAATAATAAATACTTTCTTATTACCATTTTTCATATTACCATATTTATGTATGGTAATAATAAATACTTTCAAGTAACATTTACATATACTGTAACCTTCTGAGTAAGAGAGGGAAGGGAAACAGGAGCAGGTTCCTACTGTTAAAATTGTACAAATTATGAATAAATGAATAAAATAAAGATGTAGAATTTAAGCTGCCTTTTACATTTTAATTTTGCCACTGAACATAAAAGCAAATGGAAAAAAAACTGCAATAAAACCTAAATATAGCAGCTCAAAAAAAAAAAAAAATATTTTTTTACCTGCAAAAATTAAAAGAAAAATAACTTTAATTTTACAGATAAGAAATGCTTGTACTGTTTTATAAAATAATCTGTTCTCTATGTTCTATTAATATTAGAATATACTGATATGCAAAGTGATTGAGAGCACAAAATACTTTATTAAAAGTAAGGAACACATTGTAGGATTTACTTCACAAAATTTTATTTTGTGAGGTAAATCCTCTGAGGTAACACAAAAAAGAATAATTGGGGACAGTATTGAAGCGAAAATCCCATATCAAAGCAATTTGGAATAAAATTATCCCTGAATCACAGTAACCTGTGCGTAATAACAGACATCAAACTAATAGTGACAAAATAAATATTAAACACATAACTTACTATTGGTGAGTTAAATTTGCAAATTATTACAATCAATTAAAAAATAGAAAATATTCAGGACTTGTAATATATTTTAGGTACATCAAAAATTGAGTAAAAAATAAAATGATAACTTTGCAATAAAAACTTTTCATGCACAGCAAGTAAAATATCATCAAATAACAACATTCTTAGCAAAGATCGCATCTATATAAACAAAAGAAATAAATAATTAAACGGAAGTTTGAAAATACTTTTCATATCCAGTCTGGTAAATTACAAGGATTCAATGCTCAGAAGTGTAGCTAGAGGGGGACATTTGTCCCAGGGCATAGGATCCAAAAGGCGCCAATTTGTATATAAAACTTTTTCCAGCGCATTTTGGTAAACAGGAAGTGATGCAAATTTGTTCTCGGGCACTGAAAATTCTTGCTACACCTCTGAGTACTGACCCCAATTAATAACCTAGATCTTCTTGAAGTCTGTTAAAAACTAGACTAAAGATATTTTTGAGTAATATTCAAATATACATATGACAACATGTGAACACTGACAAGGTTATTGCACTTTGTTAATACTGCAGGCTTAAAAAATCTGAATTTACTAAGGAAGTAAAGTTTACATTTACATATTGTATTAGTAAAATTAAAAAATAATATATTTCATCTGTTTTTACCACTAATGGTGGTACATGTAATATGGTGTCAAAACTGGTAGGCTAGTTTTCGATTTGGTTTGTACCAAAGTACAGATATGAGATTAACAAAAAAGGAAAAAAAGTCTGAAAGAATGTCCAAACAACTTTTGAGCAATTATACTTATGAATTTCAAGAGCAATAAATATTTTAATTTTTATTGATACTAAATCTATCTTACTTATATACAATTTTGCCTTACTGAAAAATCAGAAAATTTTTGAAAAAAATGAAAAAACTGAATTCTTTATAAACATTGAAAAAGGTCTGAATATTAAACTAAATTCTTAAATCTCATCTCTGAAAGTAGCATTTTACAGTTTACATTTTAAACAACAACAGCAGTGACAACATTAATAATAATAATAATAATAATAATAATAATAATAATAAAAGTTACAGGAGTTTCAAGGTTTTACTTACAACATATTTTTAAGAGGTAGTGAGGGTGCAGAGTAAAAAAATTAATCTGAAGGGACTAAAAATTGATTTTTATACTTTATTTCATTGTTACTTCATAAAATGTTGCAAATAAGACTTGATTTTGCAAGCAATTTATTAACTTGGTGTCAAATATGCAACTTGACATAAAAAATTTACAGAGATTAAATAAATGACAGAATATAGCATAACATAAAATGATATACTAAAGAGTTGCCTGGGTCAAATGCTTTAATAAAGAATACCACATTGAATTTTACTGTATAAATATTTATTGTTTTGCTCATTGATGTAACTTTACCAAAAGTTATACTTTTTTTTTCTTTTAAGAACAGCCCTAATAACTTTCTCAATTTACATGAAATTTATAAAATTTAATACATAGTCACTAACTGCCCCAAAGTAACATCACTTTAGGGAAAAAAAACTAAAAAAAAAAACATATAAATCAATTTGGAAAATAAGAAAAAAATAAACTAAACTAAAAAGTAAACATCTCAAAAAAAAAAAAAAAAAAAGTTATTGACAATTATGAAATTATGCGATACAAGCTTTGAAAAAATTAGACCGCAGAGATCAAAAGTATGCAGACTTTGAACTAGTAATTAAGAACATTTAAAGAATAAATAAACAAATAAAACAAAAATATGAATACCACTTATAATGCCAATAGTTTCTTCTCTTTTACAGCATGCCACTGACAAAAATTCAATGGTTTTCCACAGGACCAGTTCAGAGTACTAGAAAATAAAAAGATAATAAAGTGATAAACAGCCAAAATCAATCAGTTTTTCTTGCAACATATTTTATTCATCACTTGGCTCTGCAAGCTTTAAAGAGAGGCTTCTCAAAAACTCGGTATAATTCAGAATGCTTCTTCATAGACAGCATGATGAACTTTTATAGAACAACAAAACTGCAGGTCTTATCCCATTTTTAGGGAGAAATTCACGAAAGTGGAAACTGTATCTGATGGCTAATTCTCCCTCTATTTGGGACAATACAATATGTTATAAATTTTTCTCTGAGTATTTCACTTCTATAAATTAACCATTTGTATTGCCATAAATACAGCTTGTGAAGAGAAATTCTGAATTTTCAAATTTCTGACATAGTTGAATTCTTTTAAAACCTGTTCAGAAATTGCATTATTTCTTGTAAAAAAAAAAAATAATAACTTGATTGAAACATTTTGTTTCTACTCAGTGAGACACTTAATGAAACACAATTTTTGTGAGAAATCTACTACCCATCTGATTCAGTGCTTAAGATATACATTCTTCTAAAATGGGATGCTTTGCAATGCAAATAATAATAATAATATAAAATTTACACAGACATGTGTATAAGGAACATTTATAACATATGATATGAATATAAAATTAACTCCCAAATTTAAAAATACACTGAAACAGTAAATAATTAAAAATAAATACATACTTATATCTAAAGACATCCAAAGTAGTATTCACCCTTATCAAAGGTTCTTGAAAAATCACCCAGTCATCGCTGTTATTAACTCTCCTATATTTCAAGAAAATGAGTATTCAGTACATAAAAAACATTCTAAAAGTCTCGTTTTCTAAAGCAACCAATTTATATGAATATTCATTTATTATCAATTTATATATATTTAACTAATGACCACCCAAGGTAGGAGTCTTCAGTTAAAATTTACATTTAAACATTATCACAAGAACAAATGATTCGGTGGTAGATCGAGGGGTAATGGGATGAGTGGCTATAGGGCTTCAGTCCCCCCCCACCCAATCTCAAATCCAGGCAGCAATTACGACATAAAGTCGCTTGAGTCAGAAGTATGGGTCTAAATGGGGGCCCCCTTACATTTTGTTTCTTCACCGACTCTGACAATTGTCTTTCTGTATTTTCCACAGTATTTACCCGCTTGCCCATGATAATCAGGGAACAATCATATTACATTAAATTTTTCAGTAATATTTGACTTATTTATTAAGATATATTTTTCAGTAATATTTGACTTATTTATTAAGATATATTTTTCAGAAATTTGTATATGAATGCATTTAAAATTATTTCAGATTTTAAATGCAAAAATAATGTGTAACAGATAAACAGTGAAAATTCGCAAGTAATAATATATTAAGATGCTAACATATCAAAAATATATACTTGTGCAATATATATGAGGAATATTTGAAATATACACCCAATATTGTGGATACATTTTAAATAAATTTAATTTAAATTCATTAAGATTGACAATATAATGGGTAAATATTAATTTGCTACAATTTACATTAGTATTTATTTCCAATTTAATGATAATATTGAATAATTAAGTATATGAACATGACAAAATAAAAATACTATAAAATTAATTACTTGTCAATATTAGGAATACATTAGAAATATTACCAATGTTTACCTAATATTGTGGATACATTTTAAATACATTTGGGCTAAATATTAACTTGCTGCTATGTAAAAATACTGGTTTGGGTTTTCAATGTTTTACAATCCTGTGAGGTGCTATTTGAAAGTTTATTGGTAATGAAACTACTTCAGAACTACTTCCAAAATATAGGCAATATTGCAGATACATTTCATTTAAATTCAGTAGAAAAAGGATTAAAATTATTTTGAATTTTTAAGTAAATTTTACCAATATCATAAATTTATTTACCCTTAATGATACCCAGTAGAAGACCCAAACTCTGAAATCCATGCTGTCTGCTTTCTCAACAATGTCAATAAATAATGAAATCTGTTCTGCTACCTGCAAGTTCAGAAAACCACAGAATAATATTAAATACTTGAAAAATATAACATTAATGATATGGGCACACATAAGGGGGGGGCTCAAGGTAGGGAACTTGCTCCCCCCCTAGGAGAGGAGAGCAGGGGCAGGGACATACCCCAAAAAAAATTTTGGGAGGGTCCAAAAATTTCGGAGGGGGTCCAAACGATGAAAAAGGCAGAAATTTTCACAAAAAGACTTCACCATTATTGCTTTGTTAATAAAAACTGAAATTTCGGAGGTGTTACAGACCCCCACCCCCCTTCCTGGGTACGTCCTTGGCCAGAGGGTGACTGGTGGGGCTTCAGCCACCCTCGAAATAAGTAAACATAAGAAATGGAGAAAATTACATATTCGTGGGTAATTTTGAAAGTTCAGCTTGAAATTTTTAAGGTTTAGATACGTCCCTAAGCCAAACTCACTCCACCCCCCCCACTTAAGTATGTTTTTTCAATCTGCAAAGATATGTTCTGATTAAATGAATTTAAAATGAAATATGCTAGATAAATTTTAAGTTTATGAACATTTCCTATGCAATATGTGAAATAACCTTTATTAAAAATGAAGTCTTAAAAAAAGGCAACTCAAAGCATGGCTTTTCCCATAACATTACAGAAATAATTCAGCAATCAAAATTAATTGAATGTCAACAATATTATTTGAATTGTCTTAGACTGAACAAGTGTAAAGTAAGCTTTATTTAAGGGGAATAGATGAAGTGAATATTATCAAATACAATGAAGAACCGTTCTGATTATACCATCTTTAAAATAAAACAAACTACATTAAAATCGGCTCATCCATTTGGGATCTATTTTGCCACACACACATCCAACTTTTAGAAAAAAAAAACCAGGCATTTAGTATCTTAGAATGAAAATTTAATAAACTAAATTCATATTCTGAAAAAATTTAAGGACCCTTTAAAATGGGGTGTCTGGGGCATGTGCCCTCCTTGCTCCTGTGATAATCATGGTCTTATCATCACAGGATTTTCAGTAGTATTTGACTTAATTATTAAAATATATTTTTCAGCAATTTGTACATAAATGCACCTAAAATTATTTATCAGATTTTAAATTTTGAAATAATGTACAGTAGATAAACAGTCTTAATTCACCATTACTGTGATATTAAGATGCCGACACATTAAAAATATTTGTTAGTACAATATGAGGGAAATTTATAATATACACACAATACTGTGTGGATACATTTTAAATATATTTAATTTAATTCATTAACATGGACAATATAATGGATAAATGTTGCTAATTTTTACCAATGTTAGTTTTTATTTCCAATATAATAACAATGTGAAGGATTGAGTATATTAGCATTAGAAAAATAATAAAATGGTATAAAAATATTTTTAAAAATTACTTGTCAATATTAAGAATACATTATAAATATTTCGAATTTTTACTTAATATTGTGAACACATTGTAAAGATATTTGGGCTAACTACTAACTTGCTACTATTAAAAACTTTATCAGTAATGGAATTACTTCAGAAACATTTCCAGTATATAGCCAATATTATGGATATATTTCATATGTTAATTAAATTCAATAGAAAAAAATTAGCATTATTTTGAATTGGTATCTAGGCTAAAAGGTAAGTTTTACCAATTTGAGAATTTTATTTACCAATATTGATACACAACAGAAGACATAAAATCTACCATACCAAAATCTGCAAGGCTCTAAAATTAATACTGTATTACTAAATTTAATATTGTAACACTTACCTTTATTACCAGTAATATTAAACTTATCCGTTACTATACTATTGAATTATCCTTAAACAGTATACAAACTTTTCAATTCCAAAAATCTCGCATTTAACACCAAAAACAATAACTTTTTTTCCGCGTTGAATCAGTTTACCAGCAAGTATCCCTTGTGTTTTTCGTACTACTAATGAAAGCTCACACATTCTGAATCACCTGCTACTTTCAGCTGGTTTCCCTGATTTAAAAGTGGACTTTCCTGAGGCCATCTGGGGTGTTCGATCGTAAATTATCCACTTTACCATATGAGAGAGAGGTTTGTGTATGTGTAAAAAGTGGAGAGGGAAATATTACACCACAACAACAGAGCGGTTATTTTGATCTAACAACGTATATATGTATATTCTAAGCGTGAATCTGTGCTAGAATGTGCAATAAGATAAAATGATGCACATAGACATATTGAAATTTAATCACAAAATATTTTTTTTCCCACGTTTATAATTTATTTCAATATAAATTGCATACAATATATAATTGATCATTATTTTCTGCTTTTGATTTAAAATTTTGTTTATACTTTTTGCAACAGGCTCGTATCCTTCCTAAAAATCTGACCCTTTACTTAGTTTAAAATTTGATACTGAGGCTACAGTTGAAACAGCTTGCTTACAATTTGATACACAGGTTAGAGCCCTCTCCACCCCCGAAATAAAATCCTGACTGCACCACCGATTTACAAACACGCATCAAAACATGCTCAAATATTATATACAGAAACAAAAAACGAATGCAAGATTTCAGCTATATAAGCATAAATAACATACTACGATCAAGTATAGAGACGGATCCAAAGATCAATTTCTCGGAAGGGTATAAAATTAAAAGAAGCAGGCTTGTTTAAGTCTTAAAAACAAAATGTATAGTAAAGCAAAATGTTAACCCTAACCAAAGCAATGTCTGTCGGAAGAGCTGGAGTCCTAATGGATCCGACACTGAATCAATGTATCTTATATGTTGTGAATTATCAAATTTTAAATAACATTTACAATAATTGAAAAGTTATAAGGTTTTACTTACTTGTGTTAGCTAAAAGTATTCCATTACTTGTATGCAGTTGGTACTTCGCAACTGCAGTCCAATTCCAATATGGCGTCGTTTGGGTATGGAAGCAACGCACTCACTCCTGCTGAAGTGAACGCATCATGGGAAATGTGGTGACTCTCTCGCTAGAGTGAGCAGATAGCGCCTTCACCCTTACTCTAAGAGTGACATTGTCTCACTCTTGCAGTTAGGGTGACAGAATCCTATCGATGAAGAGTCATAATGCAGTTTTCTCACTCTATCTGGGATCATTTGCCGGTGACTTTTTGTAAGAGTGACAATGTCACTCTAAATTTTTAAGAGAGTATAGACAACCGTCAAAAAGATAAACCACGTTTTACTACCGCTATCCCCTTTAGCCGAGGGATAGCCAATAAACTTTCTAATATCGCCAGTAAAAAGAACTTCCGTATTCCAATTAAACCTAATAAAACAATTTTTCAGCGCATTAGATCGGAAAAAGACCCAATCAACCCCATCGAAACCGCAGGGATCTATAAAATTAATTTTATGTCAAACGATACTAATAAAGAAAATTGCTACATCAGCGTTACAAAAAGGAAAATTAAAGAGCGAAAAAACGAACATTTTAAAGACATTAACCTCCAGAAACAAAGTACCGCTCTGGCCCGTCTTGCTTTGAAAGAGCCCATTACCATTGATTTTAAAAATATTAAAAAAAAATAGCCAACTTTAAAAATAGTATATATGCCTACATTCGTGAGAGCTTAGAAATAATGACGACAGATGGCAGCATCAACGATGCGCTTCATACAATCGACCAATCATGGGATGACGTCATTCATCGAACTTTCAAGAAGAACGAAGTGATATAAAAGGAAGCCGCCATTAGTGAGAGATCCAGAAACGACTGAAGATGGTTATGTGTGTAACCGAAATATATATCATGTACAGGGGAATAAGGTATTCCCAAATAAAAAATTTTAACACGTATCGTAATTGATGTATTTGCACAACAGCGTCCTCAGGAGTCACCTCCTATAATAAAGGCCTCAAAATGGCCGATTCCAAAGTCCAGTGTTCTGTGTTCATTTGAAAGAGTTCTGACCGAAGTAGAGCTCATCCTTTTCTTTTTGAACAGTAAATAAAAAATCCATTCACATGAAACTGCCATTATATCTTTTCTACATCACGCAGAACTTGTCGGGCATGTATTTGGCGACAGTTTTGACGGCAAACATGCAAGTCTTCCACGCCATTAAAATGATACTGATGATAAACTTTTCCTAATTTTCCACGTAGTTTCGCTGCCAGAGTCATTTCGTTGGCATGTGTGAGTTTTCCACTGAAAAATTAAAACTGCAACATGTTTTATGACCGGTAAATGGAGAGTGACATTCTACGATTGGTATCTTGCCTTTATCAAATGAAAATTTCTACCGTGTTTTTTTAGGCCGTTCGTAGAGCTGTTTTTTGTTCATGCGTAATGCCTCCGTTTTTTTATATTCGACCGTTTTAAGGCTCTTTAGGATTTCTGCAGGCGCTGAGCATTTGCGAAGGGAAGAGTAAATGTGTCATCTAAAAATTTCGAGTTTTTGTTTCCGTCACCATAATCACGAGAGTTACTTTGTTGCCGTCCAATGAATGGCGAGCTAAAACCTCCGAATATCTTATCTGATGTCTCATTTTCATCTGTTGAAAGAAACGGCTGCTAGAGGTCTATGTACTAACAGCTTTTTTTATTACTACCCTTTATATAAAATCCGCCAATACTTTTCTGGATTATTTTATTTGGAGTTAAGAACAATCTGCAACAACTCAATTAAGAAGACTTCGATTGCAGCTTTAAACCAGAGTTCCTAAACATTAATATTCAAATATCACCAGGTTATCGGTAAGCAACAGCTTTGCGATAGCCATAACGTGATTACTCCATATAGAACACGCACAGCGAAGCTCACATCGATCGTTACCTACTTATTTTACTATAAATATTTTGTTTAAAAATTTTCTGGTTTTTCTAAATACGTATAATCCGTACTGAATGGGAACAATTCTACAAAATTTGTCCAAACCTTCATTTGAAGATCTAACATGAACGCCATGTTGCAAAATACTCTTGGACAAATGTCGGATGAAGAAATGCGAGATAAGTTTTAAATGGGAATGTTTTTCAAGGCCATGTAATTTTAATTATTTTTGACAATGTTTGCTAACGGGATTTTACAGAGCCCTGTTGCAAACAAAAATTTGAAGTAACCTTTACAACCTTAAGTAACCTTTATAAACCTTTTGCTTCAACTCGGCCACGTATACTGCTATTATATTTTTGACGAACGAAAATCTACAGGTTCTAGAATATTTAACTTATATTGATTATATCACTCAAATTTCGTCCCTTTTATTTCAAGGATATGGTGAAATCTGATCAATTGTTGCTTATGTAAATTTTTAAGACCCGCATGTAATAAATGCACCCGTTTGCTACATTTGTATGTCCCATCGTGGATGACGAGAAAGTTACTCTGGGGCGTCGGCATTTTCGAGACACCCTTTTTCCCTCTAAGAGCCATGTGACCTAAGGGATGTGGCCATCGTACAGTGGCTATTTCAGTGGTGTACGCAGTTTTTTCCTTCGCTGCTTTCTGTTTTCGACAGAACTTTCGGTACCTAACGCTTTGAAACAGCAGTCAATTTGTTTTGGGATATCAATTTGTGGTATCCTTTTCATTTGTGGTGGGCAATCTCCCAAAAAAGTCGGAGGAGTTGGCAGCTATGACTTATCCATTGGAATTTCTTGAAAACCATTATGACTTAACAATATTGGTAGTATTATATAATTCATGTAACTCAGTAAACGTTTTAGTTTATCTCATAAGATATTAAAATTTCGGTTTGCTGTTCAGATTATTTCAGTTCGTGTGTGAAAAAAAGCTAGTAATAGGAAAAGGAGATTTATTTCAATATGTTACACATTTTTGCAGATTTTAAAGAACGCTTCTCATTAATATAGGGTAGCTCAATGTTAATGTTTACAGAAGGCCACACACACAGAAACGAACTTTATTTATTAAATAGCAGAAATTATTTAGTATTTAACTTTATTCATTCAATAATTGAATGTGTTCCTATTGAATTGCATTACTCAATATATAAGATAATAATAATTAATTATAAGCATAAACAATTAGTATGAAATAGGAAAATTAAACATTCTTGTAGAAGGACTTCTTCATATTCTATTATTTGGGAAGTATTCACAGCAGAGAAATTGTTCATATTTACAAATATGTTTTATAATTTGCAGAGTAAACTGAGCACTAGAAGAACTTTTTAAAATCCCGTTTCTTAATCATAGAATGTTTTCTAAATGTAGATTATTGTATTTGTCTGTATAAGCATATTTTTTGTTATAGACGGTTACTGATAAATCCACGTATTCCTGGTAAGACGTGACAGGGGAGCCAAAATGCTACAATTTCAATCCCAACATATTAATGACCGAAAATCAATAGTTAATTTGATTTTTAAACTTTTCTTGAATAACCCAAAATTTGAAATTCAAGTGCAAATAAAAAAAATCTAGTAATTAGATGGGTTTCATTTTAATTTATTTTCACAGTTTGACACTCTAACTAAGCTAACGTAATCATGAAAAATTTAAAAAAAAAGCTTCGAACTATAAATTATCAAACTCTTTTTACATGTAGGTATTTATTTACTTATTTACATGTTTCCTTTAAAAAAAAATGTAGCTTTGCAGATTTTGTTTGTCCCGCAACCTATCACAAGGAATAATTCAAATTTCTATTGGTTTTCAATTAAAAATACATTGCTCTTAATAGGAATAAAAAATAAAATTAATATATAATGAAAGCACTTTTTATTATGACGGGCTTTATTGGAAACTCACATCATTCCTTCCTATTTTCTTTGCGATCATTAGTCAGATCATAATTATAATAAAACATTTCTGCCTATTTATAGTAGCTTTAACGCAAGCACTTGTTCACTTAACTTGTTCTGTCCCCCACCCCAACCCCCAATGTTTAATAACGCCATTTATTTAAAACCAACATCTTGAAGAACAACATTCTTCAAATCCTGCACTAATAGATTCCTATAGAGGAATGTTATGAACGCTTATATTTCTTGTTCCCACAGCGGGAGCATTGGCGCCCTCCCACTAGTTAGCATTTCCAATTACTCTGTATTGGGTTCCTGGTCATTCTGGCATTCCTGGTAATGAGATGGCGGATTCTCTTTCCAGGTTGGGCTCTGGCTCTTTTTATTTTTGGACCTGAGCCGGTTCTCGGTATCTCGAGTAAATGTTACAGTGTTTAGCCACTTTAGCAAGCTTAAGTATTCCAGCTGGCTTAAGTGTAATGGCCAGAGGCAGGCCAAAGAGATCAATCTTGGCTTTCGTGGTGTTAGATGCAAGGAACTTCTGTATCTCAACAGGTCCAGTCTCCGTAGGGCTATTGGCCTGTTAACTGGGCACTGTTGCCTTAAAAGGCATCTTAACATAATGAAGGTTGTCGATGATCCCACTTGTCGGTGTTGTCTTCTTAGGAGGAAACTACTTTACACATCCTCTGTGAGTGTGAGTACTTCTCTGATTATAGGTTTGAGCATCTTGGGCGCCATGTCATTGAGCCCTGGGAGCTTCACAAAATGTCTGTTAGGTCTATGCTGATGTTCGCATCTGCTACTGGGCTCTTTTCGTAGGGTCTTTTCCATATTGCTTTGGGATGATACAATTGACCCATGGTCGCGGTGCCTGGCCCTTTTTTGCGCCTCCCCTCCAAGTCATAAGTCATAGCATTTCCAGATTGATTTTGCTACCGTTCAACAATAAAGAAATGTTTTTCACTCACAGGCTGGTTATTTCGTACATTATAGTATCAACAACAAAAATAATTACTTTATATATACAGTTTTGAGCAGCATCTGCGTAAAAAAAGGAATTGCTGTATCCAAAACGGAGAAAGACATTTATCCCCATAACATGCCAAGGCTCCCGCTACGGGAACATGCTATATTTCCTAATTGCTTTGAGTTAAAAAAACAATTTCACCTGTTCTATAATAGAGGCATGCAATGTATGTAAAAAATGTATATACATTTAAAAATTTCTATCTTATTCTCATAGCGGCGTTTAATGGGTTAACACACATAAGCATGCATTAGCACACACATAAATCACCAGAAAACACAGAAAGATTATTATAATGTGAAAGAAAGGAATTCTGCAACGCCAGTCTTTGCGACAAGCGAGGGAAACATCAAGAAGTGGCATTCCTACTGGAATGCCTGTAGAATAGCGAATTGATGCAAATATACGTTTCGTTCTGACCGAATATTAAAAAGCACAACAAGTGACAAGAAAATATGAGTTGATCTCTGCGAAATTTATCCATAACAAGTCTGAAAGATTTGATTAAGAAAAAAGTATTATTCCTAAACCTCTTAAAAGCAGGTCTAGATGTCATCTCTCCCTTCTACTCTAACTTCAAACCTTTACTTTCGTTTATTTCCCTCATTTGGTCAACTGATTCGAATCAGTGAAGCGATAATTTAAAAATCGAAGAAAACCCGATTTCAACCTTGATGAAACTGGACAAGTGATGACGGAAGCTGAGCGTCGGTTTCAGAGATCGATAACATAGAAATTCTTAAATTTTTCTGAGAAAAGTAGGGCTTTAAGAAATAAGTCCGCAATATAGAATTTCCGAAAGTAAAACTCTTTTATTACACTTACATTACACTTTAGTGCATACATTTTAATGATTCGGGTTTTATGACAAAAAGAAAATCTTACAGTTTTAGTTTATTTTGAATATGAATTTTAAAAAAATCTATCACAATAACGTTCGTAATGTGTTATTTTTACACTCATTTGATCTTATTTTTGAAATATTTAAAGGAAATATAAATGTTGATCATTACGACCTTTGATTTTTAAAATAATTATTTTATCCAAGGTGTGTCATTCATTTCTTTTTTTGTGTGTGTGTTTGTGAAACCAAATTTTCAACGGTTACACAAAATTTTAAAAATATGACGAAACGAGATTTTAGAAAATTTTAAATGTGATTCTGAATAACTCTTTCGTTCCAGACGTCAACATGTGTGAACCTTTTTCTTTCCAATGTTAAAAAGGTTCCTTGAGATTTTTTACAGTTCTGAATTGATGCAAATATGTGCCGATGCTTCTATTCTAAAAAACACAGGTACGCAAACAGTATTCGCAAAAACACAGGTTCATTAAATTAAATTACTTAGTTGAAAGTAATAATGACTACGTGCTGTACTAAAAAAACTATTTATTGGAAACGACTGCTGAATAAACATATTAAAATAACGGCTGGTGGCGACCAGAAAAACAATACATCCTACCAAGAAAGTAGAATTAAGGTGGAATCAGTGAAAAGAGCATGGCAACATAGAACATGATATTGTCGAGAACAAAAACTTGGCAGAGAAATATAACGCCTATCCCACAGCAATCATAAAACTTAAACCAATGAAAATAAATTAATGAAACCGTGAACAAGTACTTTTAAAGCTGGCGCGGAGCATCAATAAAAAGTTACGCGAAAACTGTCCCAAAGAGGGGGAATCGAAAAGGTTCGTTGCGATTGCTAACCGAAGTAATGTAGTCTGTTTTAGCCCTTACAACACCTCTTAAGGCATATCTTGAAAAAAAAAAGTTATCGATTGGATCGTACTACATTGAACTGTGTAAAGCTGCAATAATGTATCCCAGTTATGAAAAACAGTCAAATTAAAGACGTAAATTTAAATCTCAGGATTTAAACTTACACCTTAAAAATAGCCAGTGCATAACAAATAAAACAAATTCAAATAAAACAAAGTTATTTTTTTTCAAATATTAAAATAAGAACACCGTAAGAATGGTGTAATGTAAGTATTTAATTTTGTAACATAATCACTTATATTGATGTTAGGCATTTTTGAAAATGGAACAAAATGCCCTTTGAGGTGGTGCGGAAAATTTCCGTAAGATAATTTGGTAGTGCACACCGAATCAGAAAATAAAAAGACTCTTACTAAGAAATAAAAAAATGTTCTTATGGTAACCTAGACTAATAACAACTGCTGTGTAAAATTGATAGCCCACTTTATCAACATTCTAGCCAAAATTATAACGGTAGCACGTACGATATGAAAACAATGAGCTTTGATTAACTCCCTTGTACTTGCTCCTTGCTCATTGTAGAATCTCTGGCATTGGAAGACAAGAAAAACCGTTAAAAATTATTGACTAATATTTTTTAAAGCAATGGCTGTTCTACGTCGCGATTAACGAGGGCACCATATTTCGTCCAAATTGGTCGAAAAACCAATCATCAACAATCAAAACATAGCTGTCAGCATTCTGCGGGTACACGTTAGTTGACAGAATAA
>JAWZYV010016593.1:0-40701 GCA_038373885.1 Cheiracanthium punctorium | reverse complement strand
ACATAAAATAAATTTGTATAACAGTTATTAAACTTTAATCAGCAACCGTTTTTTTTTTTTTTAATTATACAAGAATAAATTAATAGTACTGAATAATCATAAAAGTAATAAACATAAGGGGATATTAGAGATAATTTATAGTAATTTTTTTGTTTTTTTAAAGGTGTTTATAGTTGGTGTTTCAATAAGATTTAACTTCTTAAACATTTAAAATAGTTGAAAATATGCAGTATTTACTTTACCATTTGCAAGGTGTTTTATAGGTTTTACACAATTAAAAATAGTGTAACATTTAAATTTTTATGTTCTAAGGAACATGCAATAACTAAGCAATGTGTCTTTCAGTAGCATTTGATCAAATCTTAGGCTTTTGTCAGTGGAAATTATGCCTGTTTGACGAATAAGCCTTATTAGGGGTCGAACCCCTCATATGAAAAACAACCGTAGAGAATCTAGGGGCCTTGGCCCAAAGTCATTTAAATAAATTATGAGACAACAATAATTTTTTTCAATTATGCACTGTCAAATAACACTAGTGTCATTAAATAGGAAAGGTTTCCAGTTTTCCTTTAAACGAGCAATACAGACACAATTTTCTTTAAACATGTAAACTAATTTAAAAACATTGTTTTTAATACATAAATTAACAATTAGAGGAGGTAGATATTTGAAACACTAAAGTAAGCAAAAATAGAATTCAAGGAACGCCATGTAAAATAGAATTTTTATTTATTTGTCAGAAGAGCAAAGCCAATTCAATTATTGGGAAAAAGTATCAAATCATTTTGTGTGAAACTAGAAATGTATGTATATATATACTTTTGAAGGTACAAGCACAATATTTTATGCATCATTTCTAGTTTTGTTAAAATATCCCTAAAGAAACACTACCAATGTTGAATTTAACTTTTACTATAATTAAAATACGTCATTTTATAATGTCATTCGGTGAGTTTAATTATTAAGAAGAATAATTAAAGTGATAAGTTAAACCAATTTTATTACAAATTACAACTATCGCGTATTGATTTCATTTTGATGTAGATTATATGCCGCCAAAGTTTGGCGGGATACGATCAATCCATTTATCCCGTAATAATTGAAAGAAAAAGCTAACACATGCTTGTATTTTTTTAGTAGAAGGATAATATATCAATAACAATGTCGTATTTACTTAGAGTAACGAGTAGAGTAGAGAAAAACAATTTTTCAAAATCAAAACAAATGTCGGTTGGCGACAGTTTGATCACGAATGTTTACGTTCTTATAAAAGACAAAATCTAAATAATCTTTACTAATAGACCATGTATATTGTTGTATTATTGTTTTAATGTATGTACTAATTTAGTTTTATGATATCGGTAGTCAAATTAACGTAAATATTACATGCTTTTAAAAGGTAATAATTACGGCAACCCTAACAGTAACAACACGAGAAAAAATAGCGTATAACATATATGAATATAATAATTTAAAGGAAAATAAATAGTTAGATCACAGATTTATACACATAACTGCAAAACTAAAACTACATTTTAAAATAATGTCAGACTTACTTCACATAATCTTGAATTCGCAGTTGGATTCCAACTGTCCCTTCTGCAATTTATAATCCCTTTTTTTCTTCTGTCGGGATTTGCAGGAAATCTAAAAAGACGATAACCCTTTTCCGTACTGTTTGATCAGTTTACTGCACAACATCCAACCATTTTTATTGATCTTGAACAACCACAAAATATAAATTTTATGACATAGGTGTACGATCCAATATGGCGGCCTGACACAACTTTCGAACCAAAATTCCGGGCAAGTCAGCTCCCCCCCTATAGTAGCCTTAGGTAGGGTAAATATTGAGTGTGACGTCACGTGAAAGTATCCCATTGATGATTCGTTCAGAACCAAATTCAAAGAAAAAACATTTTGTTATGATATTTTGCTAGCTATTTTTAGTTTATTTTTGCTGTTAGATGGTCTAAAAATGTAACCCATTAAAATAATCGATTAAATGTTTATTTTTGCACACAAGGAAAACAAGAACTTTTACTGAACAAAGATGTGAACTGAAATTAAGTATCAATTATGTATTGGAAGTACTAGGGTAAAAGACCGAGGTGTCATAGATCTCGTAAGAGAAAACTACGTTCATATCAAGGGGGGGGGGGGGGGATTGTGCTTCTTGTTACATTTTATGAAAATCATAATATTGTGGCATAGTTTGGTGATTGAGTTTGGATCTTTCTTTCCCTCGTAAATGTATTTCCAACGTTCTTGAGATTTAAATACGCCTTCTTCTTGTTTTTTTTTTTTTTTTTTTTTTTTTTTTTAAGCAAAAAGGATACAGAATTAAAGGATACAGAATTAAAAAAAAAAAAAAAAATATTTGATTGAATTTGTGTAAGCAGGGGTTGGCCTAGTCACTACTTTTCTAAAATACCTACATTTAGAAACAGTTTACTAAAATTTGTTAATGGTTTAGCAGTTGTTTAATGTTTCTTTAAATTTAAGATGGCATTCATAATTTATTTAACCATGAAAATATGTAACACAGTATGTACACAGTAAAATGCATAACTGGTGTGAGATTTGAAATGGATGTTTTTTCTTTATAAAATGAAATATATTCTGAAAGAATCATGTTCACAAAGAAAGAACATAATAAAATGGAGTACATAGTAACACGTTTTTTATTAATTCTATTAGTTTACTTGTTAGATAAAGAGTCTTTATCTAACAATTATCTAATGTTAGATTCGAAGATTGTCAAATAAATATAAAATGTCTGATTATAAACCTAGTTCAACTCCAATCAAGCCTGAAGAAGTAATTAAAATACAAACATATCATTAAAACAATTCTGCCAAATCTGTCAATGCATAATTATAATTGAATTTAACACATGAATGTCAATTTAACAAAATTTAATAATTGGATTTTTTAAATTTAAATATTAATTATAGCTATACATCAAAATAGACGTACTATGAGTCTTATTTTGTGTATGTGGAAACAAAATATGGAAAGGAAGAAAAAAATTCAAAGGCAATTAAAAAAAAAATAACGATTATCTTTATTTTCGTTTTTACAACAATATGCATTCTGAAATTAAGTACACCCTCCGTGCAAGAGAGAAATTTCCTATATTTTAGATTTGCGAATAAAATTGAGTTTTTGAAAAACGCACAACTTGACAGAATTACGGAAATTCATATTTATACATAGGCCAATTCATATTCTATGATAAATAATTTTTAATATACAAAACCAACGTAGGAAATTTAATCTCTTGCTCGAATACTTTCTTTGGAGGGTGTATATTATCAATTTCTAAGGCATGAAATATACATATAAAGGCATTATATTAATTACTGTGCACAATAAAAACTTTTTAAAAGCTTTTGCTGTTTTTTTTTCTTTCTTTTCTTTTGAGAGGGGGTGGGGTGGGGACAATATCCCATTCCCATTATCCCTCCCTAATAAGTACCTCGTTTAGAACTTACCTTTTTCAAATGCTTTGGAAAATTAAAGATAGTTGGAACTACATCATCTTTTAGCAACTTCCGATTATGATTTATCCGCCCTGCCCAGCGTCTCGTCTTGGACGAGGACAACACAAGAGGGGTGTCCTCGGGCCCCACATGGGACAACAAACATAGGAAACCGCAAATGTGCAGTAGTTTGCATTTTCTCCGCTGTGGCGCTAGTATCATGAACACCTCAGAATAATTTAAAGTACCAGCCTATCCAATTAAATAGGCAAACTGAAGGCAAACTTTTCGAAGTCTGCGAAAGTCACCTTTTCCCAACAGATGGCGCTGAATTTCACAGCCGATTTTCTCATTAAAATGCGTTCACAGATCCCCTTTTTTAGGTAACGCCTTTCTTGCGCGCTTTCAAGGCGGCGCTTTCTTGTGATTTGTTGAATTGTGTAGACGGGGTGGGGGGGGGCAGGGGTGGAAAGAGCGGTGGATTCGAATGCGTTTCAGTTAAAGAAGCTTTTTTTCTCTAGTGTGCACATAAGGAAGGAATAGGAATTGCACATAAAAATTTTCGAAAAGTGACACATACTGATAAATTGCCAATTTTTGAGAATTTTTTTTTAAGTTTAACTATTGATACACGCCCAGCCAGGGGGGGGGGGTTAGGGGGGTCATAACCCCCCATGAGAAATTTTTTGCCATACAAAATGTATATTCTTCACTATCACACACACGTATACATATATATGAGTTGTAGTAGTCGTAACCCCCCCCCCCCCATGAAAAATTTCTGGCTACGCCCCTGCGCCCAGCGATTATTATAGTGTATAGTACAGCTGGTAAAGAGGCATTCTAAAATGACAGAATTTCTTTATTTGTATATTTATGCACCAAAATCACATGCTTTTTTTGAAACTACAGTTACATTTTTGTCAGAGTAACACCTTCTGAAAAATTTTCCAAATTTAAGCATTTTTTTTTTTTTTTAAGGTTTCGTAACCGATACAGGTTTATCTTTTGTTCATGTGTATAGTACAGCTTTTAAACAATCATCCTAAAAATTTTGAAGTTCTTGACATAATTAGTTTTTTGTATTTGGGAAACAAAATCTGATGTTTTTCCAGATATACAGCGTTTCTTTCATGTCGGAGAAACAATATCTAATTGCGGTCTTGGTACACAAACTAAAATAAACTAATTGTACCAAGAACAGGAAAAAATTCAGTAATATTCTTAATAAGATGCACTACACACTGAAACAAATTTGAAACCTGTGTCTTTTATTAAGATTTCAGAAAATAAAAATCTTAAACGTGGAATTGCTCGGAAAAATTTTTGTACGACTGATACATTATGCAAAATTCTCGATATTTAAGAATTGTTGCTACTGATATAGGTTTATGGTTTATTTCAGTACGTAGCACAGCTTGTAAAGAGGCATTTAAAAAATTTTGACGTTCTTTACATAATTCGTTTATTTGTATTTACATAGGCGCACCCACGGGGGGGTGTGCTATGGGGGCTCAAGTCCCCCCAAAGGTGGAAAGTTTGAAGTGAAAAACTTTAAAAAATGAAAATTGTCACTAATGAATTATTACTATTATTATTATTTATTGTCTTCAAATTATTTCTAAAGTATTTTTTAGCTAAAAAGATGTTAGTTTTTAAATAAATACTTACAAAGAGTTTATGACACACTGTTAAAGTCAGTTACAATATCACTGAAAAGATCAGATAATTATTTATTACTCTATAATGAGCTTTTGCTTGTGGGCTTGTGTTGTATGGGCAAATCAAGTGGTACAGAATATTTTGACGTTATAAGAGGGTTGTAACTATTATCGATCTCAATATGACCCAGTTCAGCAGTATTTTCAGCTCAGCCCTCCCTAAACTAAAATCCTGGGTGCGCCACTGTGTATTTATGTACCAAAATCACAGGATTTTCACGAAACCACAGTGAAATTTTTTGTAAGAGTAACACATTCTGAAAACTTTTCCATTTTTAAGAATTTTTTCTAAAAGTTCCCTAACTGATACAGTTTTATCTTTTGTTACTGTGTATAGTACCGCTTGTAAGCAGCCATCCTGAAAATTTTGAAGTTTTTTACACAATTAGTTTTTTTGTATTTGTGAAACAAAGTCTGATGTTTTTACAGATATACAGGGTTTGTTGCATATCTTAGAAACAAAATCTAATCGTGGTGTTGGTACACAAATTAAAATAAACTAATCGCACCAAGAATAACAAAAAATTTAGTAAGATTCTTAATAAGATGCACTACACACTGTAACAAATTTGAAACCTGTGCCTTTTATGAAAATTTCAGAAAAAAATATCTTAAACATGAAATTGCTCAGAAATTTTTTTGTATGAGTGATACATTATGCAAAATTGTCGTTTTAAAAGATTTTTTTATATATTTTTTTTAAGTTTTGTACCTCGTATAGGTTTATCGTTTATTTCAGTATGTAGTACAGCTTGTAAAGAGGCATTTTAAAAATTTTGAAGTTCATGACATAATCTCTTTATTTGTATATTTATGTACCAAATCACCGGCGAAACCACAGTGAAATTTTTGAAACAGTAACACATTCTGAAAATTTTCCATTTATAAGAAGTTTTTATGAGAGTTTCGTAACTGATACAGATTTATCTTTTATTCCTGTGTATAGTACAGCTTATAAGCAGCCATCCTGAAAATTTTAAAATTCGAGACACAACAGTGGCGCACCCAGGTTTTTGGCTTTGCTGGGGTTACAATTACTGCTGAAATCGGTTATAGTGACCTAGATTATAATTACAACTCTTTTATAACCAGCGGCGTATGCAGACTTCCTTCAAGGTGAGGGGGTGGGTGGGTGTAGACATAACTTTGTGTTAAAATGCGTAATATTTAAGCTAAAAACTCAAAATTTATTGACATTTTGTTAAAAAAACTTTAACAAGGGGAAGGTTTGAACCCCCCCCCCCTTGTATACGTCACTGCTTATAACGTTCAAACATTAGAACTTGTCCATACAACAAAAGCCCACTATCAACATAACTCATTAAAGTCATAAATGATTATTCAACATTTAAGAGACACTGTGCCCAAGTTTAACTTTATTTTATATATTAACTGTAAGTATTTATTTAAAAACCATCACCCCCCACTTTTAATTAATCCCCCTCCCCCACAAAAACATTAGAAATAATTTGAAGGCAATTTTAAGAATAAAATATTTTAATTCATTAGAGACAAATTTCAATTTTTAAAGCTTTTCGTATCTAACTCTCCGGGTATAGGGGGGCTTTAGCCCACCCTGAGAGCGCCTATGTGACATAATTAGTTTTTTTTGTATTTGTGAAATGAAATCTGATGTTTTTCTAGAAATACAGCGTCTCTCGCATGTCGAAGAAACAAAATCTAATCGCGGTCCTGGTACACAAATTACAATAAACTAATTGCACACAGGGACCGATCTACACACTTGCACTGCAAAAAAAAGTCTGTCAAATTTACAGAAAAAAACTGTCAGCCAGGACGCCAGTTTATTTCCGTATATTTAACAGAAATGTTCTGTAATTTTTTACAGATTCTCCATCTATCTTATCAGAAATCTTCTGTGTGTTTTACAGAAGTCCTCTGTAATTTTTTACTGAGTCTTTCAATTTTACAGAATTATTTTGTGTGTTTTACAGAGGTCTTCCGTAATTTTTTACAGATTCTCTGTTTCTTTTACAGAAATCTTCTATGCGTTTTACTGATTTCTTCTGTATTTTTAAAAATTTTTACAGATTCTCCGTTTATTTTATAGAAATGTTTTGTATTTTTTTTAGATACTCCATTTAATTTACAGAAATCTGTAATTTTTCCAGATTCCCCATTTACAAGAGGGACCACGTTCCATTTTGCTTTTTTATATGGCGGAGGGGGGGGGGAGGGCTGTCCTTTTGGGAATTCATTCCTCACTCGAGATTTTTTGAGATATCTCCTGCAAGGTTTTAGTTCTTCCCTCTCCCCCTCCTTCCTTTTTTCCCCCTATGCTTTCCCCTCTCGCTTCCCAATCACGACAAGTATCCTGACCATGTGTATGTCACTGATCCGACTGACCCCGGAGAAGAAACATGCTTTTCCAGTTTCATGGAGAATGTCCCGGGGCATCTGTATTCGGAGTTTTCGTATGTAGGATCTCTGATGAAAATGTTCCTTCCAAGAAGTACCTCAATCTTTGTGCGGGTTTTTCTTTCCTGTTGCTTCTTTTGAATCCGATAAAATTTATGTATGAGCCTTTTGTTTGTATAATTGCTTGTACATTTTTTTGTGTTCCTGTAAAATTATGACACCTTTGAAAGCTAAACTGATTACTTTTTTCTACGAGGTATTAGAGGTTATTTCTACGAGGTATTTCTACTACGAGTTGCGCTCACACGCTCACTCTAAACACATCCGTTTTTTAGCAATGAAAAACAAAACTTTTACCACCATTATTTTCTTAAAAAAGAAAGAAAGAAAAGAAAAGAAAACAGGGGGGAAACTCAAAATTCATTCTATTGGACTAGTCGGCTTGCAAATCTTCACAATACGAAAAATAAAGAAGAAATTTTAAAAATCTTAAAATTTAGACATTTTCAAATTTTAGCGTTTTTTCCAGACAGCTTCTCCGATATACCATGGCGTATAGGATAATAAACAAACAGATATATCGTATGTGAGATCTGCGTTATTTTTTGATGTAACATGTTTAAAAATGCATTCGAATTACAACACTATCGAAATAGAATAAGCTTCCGCAATATCCGATAGTACAATGAGAGAAAAAAAAAAGAACTGAGCATAACGTTGTTTGTACGACAGTGTTTGGATGGCGTCATTTAAGAGAATGCCTTTTATTATTGCATCCACGAAGGGTTTTACCTAATAGTATAATTAATGAAATTCTTCCTCTCCCCTTTTGATTGATTTTAAGAAACTAACAAAAATAAAACTACTACTCCAAGAGCCAAAAAAATATCTGAATTTAGCAAGCCTATAGTTTTTTTTTAAATATTTTTTATTAAATTTGATACGCACGAAAACATGCTGCGGTCAGTCAAGTGAAACTGAGAACAGACATAAGAAACGCCCCCCCCCCCTCCCCACAAACGCATTAATCCGTATACGCACTATAACCCCTTAAAAAAGCCTCTGCCCATGGCATCCCCCTTAGTTTGACAGCCACAAATACACAAACCAAAATCGGAAACGGGCAACATGAGTTGTGTCAAGCTTTTCAAAAAAGTTAAAAAGTGTTTATGATTTCGGTTTGTGTCCGTGCTCTAATTGACTTAAATATGCATCAATTATGGACTTCCAAAATTTGACATGTATTGCTTTCTACTAAACGATTTAGCATGAATAATTTATTTAGATGATCACAAAAAGACTCAATAAATTAGGGTCTATTGTCAGTGAATTTTTGAAGTGCCTTTCGAAAATGTTCTTCAATATAAAATAAAACAAAACGTGTAAATATTGTTAAGCTATATTTTCCAATAAGATTTTATAATCTGACCATTGAAGACATTTTCATTATTTAGTTTATACTAGCTGACGTACCCATCGTTGACGGGTTAAAACTGGAGAATCTAATAAATTTAATATTAGAAAAAAAAAAAAAAAGATCGTTATTTGTTTATGGAGCAAGTACTTCAACTAATGTAATATGCAGTTGACTAATTTGAAATGCGTATAATATAATTGTACCAGGGCTGGGGAGTAGCGCGCTACTTGTAGCGAAACTACAGTAGCCGCTACTTTTTTTTGTAGTTTGTAGTGTAGCGCGCTACTTTTTTAAAAAAGTAGTGTAGCGTGTAGCGCGCTACAAAAAAACAGTAGTTTGTAGCGAATTTTGGAAGCTACTTTTTCCGTGTCATCATTTCCGGCGATTGATCCCGTGGTGCAATTTCTCTCTCTTCTGACTCCAAGCATAACTGAAACTGATGCTTGAAAGACACCCAATCTCTCCCCCCCCCTCCCAGGGGACACACGCACACCACGAGGGGGGGGGAGGGGGTTTGCTTTGCCTGAAGCGGAAGCCTGACATTGTGCATCTTTTTTCTTTTTATCGTTCTTAGTATTATTTGTAGAATCACCAATCTGTCATAAAGAGGACAAAAAAGGAAGGAAAGAGAGGTCCAAAGTTGAACAGAGGTTATTTTGATGGGGCCTCGAGAGTCTCATTATCACACGGGCGTGTGGGCCCGTGAGCCCCTGAAAAAAAAAGGCCTCGCAAATCTCTCCATTTATTGTATATTAAATTTATATATGCTGCAATAATAATTTTTATTAAGCTAAATTTCCTTTATCTATATCATAATTGTGTAACAATAAAAAGGCTTCGAGACTTATTTTCTGTTCTTTCTAACACAATGATAATGGTTTCTAAGACTAGATCAATAAAATAGAAATTAAAGGCGTTATTGAAAATTTATGGCCATATGTACTTATCACAAAATATCCATTAGTTAGCATTTTTTAAAATATTATGATGAAGAAAAGAAAATTTTCTGGCAGGTGGAACTCAGCGCACACATACGCTAATAATACAAATGGATTAAAAAAATATTAAAATCAATTTTAAATGCATAGTCTTGTTCTAAATGAGTATAAATACATGGGTAATTTTTAATTTAATTTTAGAATTATATTGAAATGTTTTATTTTTATGCTGGGAAAATAGAAAGCAATCACAAATAAGTTAAAATGTCTGTAATAGTATAGGGGCCCAAAACAACCTTTTTTTTTTTGCCCCGGGGCCCCTTCTATGTCTGATCAGGGTCTGCATATTTTTGACTGCTATTGCGTGTTTGCAACATAAATCAACATAAAAATGAGTATTTTTTGCTTTCGAAAAGGAATTTTACATATCTGTAAATTGTATGCTTTTGTAACATCATTAATTTTCTTTGATCTTTTTTTTTTATTGCACCCATAAATACAGTGTAGTGTCCACTTGCCAGGATGATTGCCAATCATTCAGTGTCCAGTATTCCGTGAACTTCCTTTTAGGCGATATCCTTTCAAATCTGACATGATATATAGTCAGTCCTCGCAATTAGCGAGCCCCCCCCCCCATCCTCTCACTCACCATCTACGGAAAACTACGAAGCGTGAGAAAAACTTACGGTTTTCTCACAGGAATTTTCTTGAAAGCATCGAGACCGCTTCTGGAAGAGTCACCGATATTTTTAATTTTCTCTTTGCCTCCTCCTTATGATCGATGCATTGAACAACAATTTTATTTATGCTTAGTTTTACTAAGTTTATTTATATTAAGGTTTGGTCATTTTTCGACGTTACAGTGCACTTTTTTGAGTTTAGGCACTCTTTATTATCCTTGTGTCCTGGTGGTGTGTTCAACTTCCACAAGAGTAATGACAGTTCTGCAGTATTGTAGCTTTTCAAACATTAATTAATCATGTGATTATGTTCTACAACTCGGAATGTTTTTTGTCTCAAAGAAGTGTAAAAACTGATTAGTACATTTTTCGTGGAACCTGAAACTGAAAAAAAGAAAGTAAATATGTAGAAATTGTACACAATTTTTTTTTTTTTTTTTTTTTTGACGAGTTGATAACCTTATCTTTTTTGAGTTTGTTCAAAAGGTATAAGCATATGCATCCAAGATATTATTTCAGGGGCTAAAAATATTGCTGACCTCGGTTACAGTGTTCTTCGTTTGTAGTGACAGTTTTCAGATCCGGTCCTAAGGTAGAGCGAACGGTGCGACCGCACCGGGCGCCATCTCTACCAAGGCTGTTCAGAATAATCTAGCACTGTGAATGTCGGAAATGGTTTCATTTACCTGTTAATAATTGTTTAATAATAAATCTTTTAGTCAATGTACAGTAGTAATCAATCATGTTAATAGTGAATTTTAGTGAACTTTCTGTGAAAAAATAAATTATTAACAGGTACTCGAGGACGACTTATCAAACCCTACATTGTTACGTGATTCATAACCGTCTTATTTACCTTTACCACTCTTTAACTTTTTGCCAATGAGTTTCAGAGCACCATGCATATTTGACAGTCCGTATATTATTGAAGTTGAAAGCCTCATTTTAACCCCTGAAAGCTTTTATAGCTAAATGTGTGGCGTAGCTAGGTGCAAGAGCTGATCTAGGGTACGTGGAGCCTCCCTGCAAACGTAAAGAAGCCCCGTGTTATGCTCCACATTAAGTTTTCCTTAGTTTTTTAGTTCGAATATGGCGCTCCGATGCCCTGCTTACCGTGTCGGGCCGTCCCTGGCTACGGGGGAGCAAGGAAGGTCAACTGTACCCGGGCGCAGCATCGGCCAAGGGGCGCCAAATGGTATATGAAAGCTACCTAGTTGCATTTTTAAAAAAATAGGAGGGGGCGCAAAATCTTCAGTCGTCAGGTGGAAACGAGATTTAGTCATTTGCTGTGGGACAGAGAAACTGTTCTCTCAGCTTGTTTCCATCCCAGATTCAAACTATTCTGGATTGAGGAGGAGAGGAAGACCGAAGCCAAAAAAAATGGATGGAGGAATACCTCCAGAATATGTTTCCGACAACTTCAGATATCAGTATCGAGGATCAGCCCATGGATGATGAGTTTTCTGGGTTTTTTAATTTCTCTTTCGCATGCACTCGAAATAGTTACGAGGAAGAACTTACAAGGTTCTTGTCAGAGCCAATTAAACCCGTATCTTCGCTTTCGGCGTACACGTATATGAAAGAAGCCTTCAAAAAAACTAACACTGGCGTGCCGTCCAGTGCATCTGTACAAAGATTGTATTCGATTGCATCGGACGTATTTTCTCCTCGACGATCATGTTTGGCGGACAACAATTTTGAGATCCAGCTCTTGTTAAAAATTAATAAACATGTTTTTGAATAAATTTATGTGGTTTTTATTTTATACTAGAGGCATGGCAGTCTTCCATGAATATGTTGAAATTCTGCTTTCTTTCGTTAAAATTTTAGTGTCTATTATATTTAAATTATTAGGTTTTTTGTGTAATAATTTTCAGAATTTAATACGAAAATATGAGAATTTCTATTAATAATTAATAGTTTGTAAAATCCTTAGAGACTTATCTCTCTCTTAGCCTTAAAATAACAATATAATTCTATAAAATTCTTTTATACCTAACACAAAGAAAAAGTTGTGTTGATGATAATAACTTTTAAAATTTCTTTAACATATATAGAGGATTTTTTTAATGCAATGTTTTAAATAGATATATCATGAATTTAATTAGTAATTGTTTTCATTATTTTATAATATGCATATCATATGTGATGTTTTCAATTAAAACAATTATACGATATTACATGGTTCACACGGGTCATTCGTCATAAATCACTAATTTGGTAAGTCATGAAAAAAGGCCTTTATACTCATTAATTTTGATTTGTGCTCAAGAAACTAGAATGTTTGTACAACATGAAAGGGGTCTCAAAACGGGACTTTTTTTCCCGTTCAGACATCCATTTTATTATTATATTTTTAAAAACTTTTTTAGTTCTCATGATTTTTCTCATACTTTCAGAGCTCACTTTCCCAATTTATTTTTATCATAGAGGTATTAAAACTTAATTAGTTTCAGCAATACTTCAATAATTAGCAGTAGTTGCCAGTAGCGTATATATAGGTTTCCATTTCGGGGGGAGGGGGACGATTCGGTATTTTAAACTTTATTGTTCTAAAGTTAAAAGAAATGTTTCAAAATAGCTCCTTTTTAATAATTGCTTTACATTTTCGGAGGGGGCCCGCCTCCCCCTGCTCAAATACTCGCCTGGTAGTTGTTTCTTAGAGCAATAGTTTTTTTCTAATTAAAGGCGAAAAGGTGCCCGGGGTCTTTCGTGCGTCCACCAAATCTGCGGCGCTCAACGCTACAAGGAAACCACCTTTTAATAAACGCGTTCTTTGGACGCGAGAGACACCCGCTGAGGTCATTAATCACGCTGGACGCGAGTAGAAAACCAAGGCTTTAGATATAGATAGTTTTCTCTAATTAGGATATAAATATCCTTAAATATGAATGTAATGCAAATTGAATCTGTTAGCAAAATTTGTCTCCTAAAAGTAGCGAAAAAGTAGCGACTAGATTTCAAAAGTAGTGTAGCTAACTACATTTGTCAAAAAGTAGTTGTAGTTGTAGTTAACTACATTTTTCGAAAAGTAGCGGTAGTTGTAGCGCGCTACAAAAAAAAAGTAGTTTTTCCCACCACTGAATTGTACACATTTGTTATTTATACATAAAACTTTAAAATTTGCAACCTAACCTTCATTTAAATAACCAATCTATAGTAGTACAAAGCCCAATGAAAAGCAAGATTTTCAAACTTAATATCTCACATCCTAAAAGTTAGTACTACATTTGTTTTTATTGTGTGAACAAGCTTATTGCATTGCTCGCTATTGCAAGCTCTGCATTGCACATGGCAAAAGTGCATTAGCAATGCACTTTTGCCATGAATCTTAGGAATAATCGAAAAATTCTATTTGAGACAAACTGATAGATAAATAATGAGTATTTAGCACCATGTCTCAGAACTGGTATATCCAGTGGCGGATTTTGCTCTTGAGAGGCCCGAGGCGCAACTCAATTTTGAGCCCCCCCCCCCTCCTAAAAAAATCACTAACTCTAACTCCTTTACATTATTACTAATTATTTTAAAATGTTTTAATTCCTTTTATATCTAGTTTATGTCTAAAAACCAGCGCCTGACTTTTACTATAACACTTTTGTGCCCAGGGCACTTTCAGATTTTGTGTCCTTTAGCTGGCTCAATTTTTGTGCCCCTGTATATCGTGTTAAACTCAATTTTTTGGCTTATTTCTCCATGTGTGCCCAGGGCACGTGCACCAAGTGTCCGTGCGATATTCAGGGCCTGCTACAAAAGGAGTATTAAAATTTTAAAATAATTTTTATGTTCATAGATTTGTTCATCTTAAAAAACATTTTTTATCTCAATAATTTTTGTACTACGTTTAACTTTTCATGATTAACACTAAATAAACATCAGCATACCTCTAAGTATAATCCAGCAACTGCAGTTTTATATTGATTATTTTTCACTGTTACTTAATTACGTCGAATTACTTTTTGTGGACCACTGGCATATGTCTTGTTTTGTCATGAAAATTTTGACTACTTAACAGGTACTTTTGAAGGTCAGAACAAGGGAAACTTGATCAGAAACGTGACTTTGACATCACAAAGTTCAGAAGAATTCTTTACTTGGATAAAATGAACCAAAAATTTAATATTCCTTCAAGAACATATATTTAATAATAATTTATAAATATTTAAATATATTCATAAATTTCACGTTTGGAACTGCAAAACTGAGCAGTTTAATAGTAAAAGTAAACTTTCGGTTTAGTCTAATTTTTGTGTTTATTCAAAAACTGTCAATAGAGCATTTCGACGTGGCTCTCCTCTCTGCGATTGGTTGCCGTCTTGCGTGACAGCTTGGGGTTCTTGTAATGTATTTCAATGGGAAAAACTCGATTTTCAACATTCAAAAAAAGTATTAAATTTAATTTTTTGGATGATTGTAATGGATGGAATTTGTTAATCAAACCTTCGACTTTTGTGTCCCAGGTGGCATTTAATATTTTAAAAAGCTTAACATATAATATTTTAATGATATTTCAAGCGACTTTTTCCGCTGGTACTGCGTTCGGAAAGACAACATTATGTGCGGGAATGAACACAACGTTTATTTTAAGATTCGGCAGGTTATTCGGATTACTGTTTGTTTACAAATATCATGTTGTGCATGCGAAATTTTCTTAAGTTGTGAGATTTATGCAAGAATAAAGTTGATTTTTGAATTATAATTCATCGGATATTCTGTATGCCCTAGAAAACATCAAATTCCATTAATATTTATATTAAAGAAGTGTTTATTTAAATTCCTATTACGATATATTCAGATTGTTTTTTCTTTTATAAACAATAAAATGTACTGCTTGTTATTATTTATCATAGTGTTCTTTTAAATAGGTAAATGCCTGTAAAATAAGACCAGTTATCCCATTAATAAAAAAAGTGTAACATATGCATCGCATAACATATTTCTACATGTAATTAATTTAATACGTATGAATATGAATTAAAAAAATAATCCAATAAATCAACTAAATTAAAGACATAGACCAATTAATGTAATCTTTACTTAGTTGCATAATTATTTAAATTGACAGTAAACATGAGTGCAAAATGTAAATTTATAATACCATTATGTTACATAAAGCTTCTGCCTTTTTATTATAAGATGGAAAACATTTCTGTTTTGCAATGTTAGCTCATAAAACTGTACTAAACAATTCTACAATTACATTTTTGAATTTTGTTTCAAGTTAGAATCAGAACAGAAATCAAAAGCTGGAACTCTGACCCTGTATTTCTTTTTTCTGGTTGAATTTTTACATATTAGGCAAAACCCAGCAAAGCTCATGAATACTTTGCTCCGAAGCCCAACACTAGTACATTAATTCATAAATTTTCCCCTTTTCAAGCACAAACTGATTTTAGCAGACAAGACAAATCATATTCGCTTCACCTCGACCAGATTTGAGAGTCCTAAGACCATCAGAATTTGGGTGTTTTCTGTATAATGTTTATATTTCTTCCTGCTAATTTCCGACTATTTAATTTTATTTCACTGTTCTGTGAAATAATTATTATATGGGAAAATCTTTAAATTATCGTTATTTTAGTTAAATGCAGGGTGCGAATTGACGGGGGGGGGGGATGCCGGGGATCGTCCCCTGCTGAAGAATGTAATGTCCCTGGCTAGAGAAATATTAATGGATCCCTGCCAGGGATACTATTTTTCCCCTGCTTAAGAAATGTTAAACTGGTGAGTGAAGATTTGGAATTGAAGTCAAGAACTCAAAATGAAGGTTGTATGTTAGTTTGTTACTGTACTCTAAGGCGACTACCTTAAAATTTCATCTCTTTTTTAAGCTAAAACCCCTCAAGGGTGGCTTCCAATACAGGTACATTGTATGTAGCTTGTGTATCTCTGATTCCATAGAATAAACAATATATGACTTTAGTTTGAATATAAGTCAGTTCCCACACTTGTCGGCGACTGCATTTGTCAAGTAACATCATGTGAGTAAAGCATTTGCATCTTCCCTCCTTTTCCTTTTCAAGTGTCCCCCCCTGGATAATGTTTTCTTTCAAATGGAGAAAATGTTCCAATTCCCTGGAGAAAATGTTCAGTTCGCACCCTGGTTAAATGTGCTACCAACCCCATATTGCAGGGGTTTGCAGTTTGCTACTGAGTATTAACATAAGAATATTAAGGCTCCGGCACCTTTTTTTGCTAGAAATTGCCGCTAGCCCTGGAGAATTACATGTTTTCTCATTGAAAAATTTCTTTCGTTAATTCCCAAAATGTTACACTTTTTGTATATAACCCGCATACAAAAATATCCCCAATCAGTAAAATGTGCTCCATATTCTAATGAGGTGATGTACAAAATTTGAGAATTATATCCAGAAAAGTGTCAAATGTATGAAGATAATACGTACTGACTTAAACCACTTTTCAGTAGCTCTGTAAGGGAAAAAATCACATTTTAAGGGTCATATGGATAATTTGAAAGAATATGTTACATTCAAATTCAAGTATAGACCCCCAATCATCTTCGTTTATAGATATCTCTTAAGACCTTTTATGATGAAAGGCTGAAATTTTGTACATAATCTCATTTGTGCATGGGGTACATTTTACTTATTGGGAATTTTTTTGTATGGTAGTTGTAAGCAAATTTAAAAAGTGTTAACTCTTTGAAAATTAACAAGAGGAATTTTTTCTTAACATAGTCTTTTCTTTTACCTTATTAGCACTTGGGTGCTATTTCTTTCTAGCACGGTGTGGCAAGTAGACACTTTTCAAGTTTCTTGGTTTATGGCACATTTTCAATATTCTTGGCAAAATTTTCAATGTTCTTGGGACTTGGTATAATCACTTTTAGTGATTACATCGTGCAACCATGTTTTTCGGTTCAATCACAACTAGTGTGTCGGTGAAGGATTTTCCAATATGCACTAATCCAAAACATTTCACCACTAGGGGCTAAACTACAATTGATGAAATTTTCAGTAACAGAAGTATGCGAACAGGAGTCTATAGGAGCGTTTACAGTTACCATATGGTTAGATAATGGTCCGGTGACGATCAGCCACCTCCCTCAAAAACTGCGTCAAAAGTCTCCAAACTTGGCAACTTTTGGTGTATATATGTATATATTTCATTCGCATATCTCAAAAACTATTAGTCGTAGATTGCTGAGATTTTATATACAAGATTGTTGTAACATCTAGTTGTACACCTAGATTTTTGATTCCAATCTTTTGGAGAGTTTGCAGGACCACCCAAAAGAATTTTGGTACTTGCATGTTATCCAAGCGGCCTGCTAAGACGAGCGATTTTTCGCTTAGATAAATGCAGGTTACTTGAAATCATGATGGGTCTGAATACAACTGGCAGCAGTTTGCCAGCACATTTTCCAAAAAAAAATAATTTGGCAGGAATGTCTACCGGGATAATAGGCAACTACCAGAATTCCAATACATTAATGTCTGGAGTCAGTCATTGTTTGGTCCATGCACAAAATCTCACTATTTGCCATCCACCTTGTGAAGTTTTGCTGAAATATTGCCAATTTAACGCCAAAAATAATTACGCATTTTGCATGACTAAAACTACCATTTTAACCATAGAATGTTAAAATTTTGTATTTAGAACTATTGTAACATGTAACTTTGCTTTTGATTGCTGTTGAGAGTAATTTATTTACAGGGTCACCCAAAAGATTTAAAATACATTAAGGGTCTATAGATATGTTCGTTTCATTAAAAATCTGTGATGAATAACTATTTCAGCTGTGACTGAAATCTCGCTAACTATCTCAAGCTTGTTGGCTTTTGTCAAAATATTGCCCAATTAAGTGAAACAAATCTTTAAAATTGAACTCAGCTTGGCGGTAAACTTTAGAATTGCAGTATTTTGTCTCTTTCAAACGAAATAAGTTTAGATGAAGTGCACTGAAAATATTTCTGATTGAGGTACAAGGAAGTCATGTGGTGTCCGTATCAGATTTATTAGTTGAAGGATGTGAAATAATGAAACAAACAATGCAATCATAATAAAAGGAGTTGTATATAAATTTTTGCAGTTACTTTCTTCCATAATGATTGTATGCAAGAGAATTTTTTTTCAACACTATCATAAATTACAATGTTACTTGAAAATATGTATTCACATAATTTATACAGTAGCCAGACTATGTGCAAGCAAGTCATAGATAGAAAAAAATTTGAGATGTCAGTCAGACGATTTAAATTACTTAAGTTATTTACAAAAAAAGTATCATGTTTGACAATCTTTGGCTGCATAAAATGATTTAGGTTCTTGAATGTAAACAGCAGATAAAAACAGTATTCATCAAGAAAAATTGGTACTTGCGTATTATCCCGGCAGTCAAACAAGACGAGTGATTTTTCGCCAAGTTAAATGCTGAATGCATGAAATTATTAATGGTTTAGATACAATTAATAGTATAGTTTGCCAGCACATTTGACGAAAAAATAGTTTATTGGAAATGACCAACGGGATAATACGCCAGTACCGAAAAATCTAAGACTCTTCAGAATAATTTCTAATCCTAATATTAGTTACACGCAGAACAGAGTGGAAATAGATTTAGGTGAAAGAATAAGGATTTATTTTAACGAAGTACAGTGTAACCATTTAATCATCTGTCCATGGACGCAAGAAGAGTAGAACCTTCATTTCATGAAGTCGAAGAAACAACAGAAAAAATCAAGACAGCAAGGTGAAATAAAAGAGGGTGTCAGTTTAATAGGAAAAACACATTTATTCAAGATATTGAAGTTCCACTGCATACCTAATTTAGAATACTGCAAAAGAATAAAAAGGCTAGTAGCCAAGTTTAGTGATTATAAAGGAGTAGATTCTAGAGGTGTTTTTTTTTTTTTTTTTGGGGGGGGGGGTAAGCAACAATAAGTAATTGTATATAAACACATCATATGGCAGTTTCAACATAAGAAACTAACTGTTTTATTTATTTATTTTTTTCTAATAAACCAACCACTGGTACAAAACTAGTTCTGTAAACAATGTATAAATTGATTTTTAATCAAAATATGTTTAAAAAAAATAATTAACAAACCAATTCTTTAATATTTTTTATTCATTTATTCTAATGAATTTTATATGCCCATTTAAGAACAGAAATCACACCAGAAAGTGTTATCCATAGAAAGCATGCACTAAAATTCATGTCAATCTAAGGATAAACCTATCTAGTCAAAGCATCAAACTATAATGAAAAAAAATATCACAATCCTAAACTAGAAAGAATATCTAATTTTGCAATGAGAGTTTAATTAGTTGCGTACAGCTTTAAAATTTTTACGACAATTCTAAATAAATAATGTACATTCTTTCATGCACACTGAAATAAATATTTACAATAAAATGGGGAGGGTGAATTTTTTTGGGGGGAGGCGGGGGATAAAGATACATGTTAAATTGCATGGATTGCTATCTGAACTCCAACGCCTGTTGCTTGCTACAGTTTGTTTACATACTTCACAGAGGGGAGGGTTCGCAATCCGAAAACCCAGTGAACCTCGTCCGATTACACGTAGTTTTTAGGGATTACCGAGATTGCTAAATAATACGTTTAGGTAAAGAAATAGCATGCGCAGAACGATGCGCGAAGCTGTCACTCAGCTGACGTCACAGATACGTCACATCGAAATGCTCTATAAGTTTAGGACTATTAATAATGAGTAATTAGGTATGAATAATACATATACACACACACATTATTCTATATTTGATAGAATGAAAAAAACTACGAGAGAAATTAAAAAAAACAATTCTTTAAGTAGTTGA
Source organism: Cheiracanthium punctorium (assembly GCA_038373885.1). Taxonomy (NCBI): domain Eukaryota; kingdom Metazoa; phylum Arthropoda; class Arachnida; order Araneae; family Cheiracanthiidae; genus Cheiracanthium; species Cheiracanthium punctorium. The sequence continues at coordinate 20,280 of JAWZYV010016593.1, read as the reverse complement.
AGTACAAAAAATATTATTGACTTAAAAATAAATTGCACTTTATAATGGGTAAATGGGTATGCTGGTAAAATCATACAAGCCGGTGCCCACCCCATGTAAACATGGCGACTGTCGCCATGTTTACTAGTCATTCTAGGCAACCAGTGGTCCGTTTTTAACTAAAAAAACCCCAGTGGATTCAGCAACCTAGTTGTACAGCTATCTAAACTAGGCAACCAGTGGTCTGTTTTTAACTAAAAAAACCTCAGTGGATTCAGCAACCTAGTTGTACAGCTATCTAAACTAGGCAACCAGTGGTCCGTTTTTAACTAAAAAAACCTCAGTGGATTCAGCAACCTAGCTGTACAGCTATCTAAACTAGGCAACCAGTGGCCCGTTTTTAACTAAAAAAAACCTCAGTGGATTCAGCAACCTAGCTGTACAGCTATCTAAACTAGGCAACCAGTGGCCCGTTTTTAACTAAAAAAACCTCAGTGGATTCAGCAACCTAGCTGTACAGCTATCTAAACTAGGCAACCAGTGGCCCGTTTTTAACTAAAAAAACCTCAGTGGATTCAGCAACCTAGTTGTACAGCTATGTAAACTACGCAACCAGTGGACCGTTTTTAACTAAAAAAAAAACAACAGTAGTGAACTAAGCAACCTAGTTGTACAGCTAATGTAAACTGGGCAAACACTGGCCCGTTTTCAACTCAAAAAAACATCGGTGGATTAAACAACCTAGTTGTACACCTCTTATAAAGTCAGTATGATTAGAATAGCACGTAAATAGCACTTACGAAAACATAAACACTTCAAATATCAATTTAAAATTCACATTAAAAACCTTAAACATCGAAAGATTTGTTAAAAAAGAACACTTACCTCTATTTTTTTTGTAAATAACCGCTCAGAAATGTCCCCAACACCCACCGGCTTATAACGTACTATATTTCTAACAAACACCCACAAATTCTTTTCTTATATTAACATAACACATTTCATTCCCTTCCATCAATAACGCAAACAATTTCAAATTCCCAAACCTGACGGAACACGTATTCTTTATGGTTGCCAGTCACAACTACCACCGGCAGTTGGCGGTGCATCGCTCACTCTCGCGTCAGATTGTTCGCCAATGATTTGTAAACAAACCATTGACATGTAAACAAGGCACCGTATACGGAATATAGTCCGGTATGCTCTAAGCTTCGGTCCTAGGTTTATTATTAATGGTTAGCATTTTCATCTGCGACTATAAAATACATGCCGTATTTATAATATTGTTATCATAAATATTTTTTAGTTGAAAACAAAAAATTAAATTAATCATCATTTGTTTTTTTAAGTTTTTAATTAACTGTGTATGACATTCCAGTTCAAAATTTGTCTATGAATTTTAACCCACTATCATCCGATGGAGCTGAAACTTAGCACGCATGTGAAATTCCGGTGACGCTAAGTATTGCTTTCTTTAATTTTTTAATACTTTTTTTTAACTATCAAGTATCTTCCCCCAACCCCCCCCCCCCCAAAAAAAAGTGTTATCGCATATGTATCAGCTCATATCTTTTTAATTATTGGTCGGCAATTTTTTATCATTGCATACTCGGAAAGTTTCGATTCCAAAAAAAAAAAAATAAAATAAAATAAAATCGGTTATCCCTAGCTTAAATTTTTAATGATTTTTCGAAAGAAGATAAATTATTGTTTCCGATTTCTTTTACATCATGACAACCAACAACAATTATATATTCTAGGTATATTTGAAAATTTCACTGAATACAGAGTGTCCTTTCCTAAATCATTTAAATGAAGAACGGCTGAAAAATATAAAATATTTAATTTTTGACAAATTTTTCAATCTCAAGTTGTAGAATAAAGCGGTTCAGGCTTTTCTCTTTTAAAATGAGAAATATTCTTATCAGACTGTACGCTTTTTGATTTGGGGGGGGGGAGGGGCGGCAATCTATAAATCAGGTGTATTTGAATGTCCTACTGCAATACCAGCTACTGAGCCGCAATCTGATTCAGTGCGGCCCAACCAGTGGCTGAGCGCATAGCACTCTGGACTGGGAGACAGAAGGTGCCTGGTTCAAAACCAGGTCGCGTCCGCCAACCTAACCGTTAGGAATTTTCCGTGGTTTCCTCCAAAACTTAACGTAAATAGGGGTTAGAATCCCTTAGAAAGACCCCCAAGGGGAGCACCCACACCCATCGGCATAGATCCCACTTATAGATAATTGGCCGTAATCCCCCAACACAACTAATTGATTCCGGATAGGAAAAAGGCATAGGGACCCTCTGCACTTGTATTTTTTGAGATAAAATATTGTGAGCAAATTAAAACAATGCAAAAAAATCTAGGAATTTTTCTTGGAAAAAATGGACAGTTCAGGGCCCTAAAATTCCAAGAAATGTTGCATGAAAATACCAGGAACTTTATTGAACAGCTCAGGAAAGATCCACTGAATTGCATTTTGTTCGGTAAAGTTCTTGGTATTTTCGTGCAACTTTCCTTGGAATTTAGGGCACCTCAGCTGCCTATTACTTTCAAGGAACATTACTGGAATTTTTTATTTTTTTATTTCTTTTATTTTATTTTTATTGTATTTTATTTTTTTTTAACAATTATAGTCATTTTTAAGTGAACTGCCTGTTTTTTAAGGTCGTGAGACCACTATTCGGTTTGTTATCATCTTCTGATGATCCTGAATTAGGCAGCAAGGAAACACTCAAATATACAATCATTTAATATTTTATTTCACATTACTTCGAACAACTGATACAGTACAAGATGCCTGACATCTCTGAGTTATATCACATGCATTACTACATAATGGCAAGACTTATATCCACCTCTTTTTTTCCCTAGACCTAGAACTTTTCCCTAAATAGGGTTGCTAGCGGTGTTTAGATCACATATTCAGATCACTAGAAAGAAGAGTTCATCGCGCAATGTGCGTTCGCCAAGGAAGATTTGCTGATTAGCTTGTGGTTTTGTTTACATGTCGGACTTCTCTTACATGCTGAATTTGAAAAGCAATGAAAATTATTTGAACTTTGTTAACTCGCTGCTGTATTGTAAATATTCATTTTTATTTTTTCTTTATTACGTTGTAGGAACATTTCAGAAACATATAATCCAGAATAATAATTTGATTTTTGAATTATATGATGATTTATTTATTAATGATGGTATATTTTTTTAATCTAAAGGGGTATTTTTTTCCTAAAACTGTTAAAAATATTATTGAATTTATTAAACTCTAGAATACAGCTTTCTAGTAATTTGTTAAAAGTGCAGAGTTGAAATAATTAGCTTTGTGTGTGCAATTTTTGTATCTGACAATGTAGCAATTTTATTTTTAATTGTTCTATAAAAAATCTAAGCAGTAATTTACACACTTTCGCAGTGGTAATAAATTGCAAATATATTCACATTTTCAAAGTTAGTTGACTTAGTATGATGAATGATGTGTTTGAAAAATGTTTTGATTTGTTAAACATGGATCTCAATATGTAAATAAAACTATCTTTGATTATTTTAAACCTTAGCTAACTAAGCAATCCTTTGCTAACCTTAAAAAAAACTGTTAATTTAATTATTTAACCGTTTCTGTTTATCACATTAACCAAATAGTGCCAATGATTATGCACAAATGCCAAATTTATAACTCTTACTGTAACATACACAACTCAGTTTTAAACTCATAGAATGAAATAGATAATTAATGACAGTGGTGGATAGAAAAAAAAAATTGAAAAGGCTGACAAAATGTACAATATAACTAATGTATTACCCTAACAAGGTACTCCTTACTACCATATCTTTTCCACCTTGTGTAAACTCCTGTATAGGTCACTGTGGACTAGTATATTATTTTTGTACTGGGGGGGGGGGGTCAAATCCCTCTTTTCGAGGAATTTTTAACAAAGTCAATTTTAGTTAACATAAAAATTGCACCTTTTATCTAAGGATTGCATTCATAACTCCCTCTTTAAAGGAAGTCTGTATATGCCACTGTTTTGGGGAACCCTTTTATACACCTCACAAACTACTGGTTAGGAATCACTGCTTTATTGCAATGCTTTTTTTAAATATATATACAAGAGAGGGGGGGGAAGCTTTTTTTTATCCCCTCTACTGGATCTACCATTGGTTCATAATGCTTTAAGTAATGCAGTCGCGTAGCCAGAAATTTTTCATGGGAGGGTTACAACTACTGCAACTCACACATATGTATACATGTGTGTGAGAAGGAAGTAAAGAATATACATTTTGTATGGCAACAAATTCCACACGGGGGGGTTGTGACACCCCTTGGCTACGCCACTGGAGTAATGTTATAAGGAAATTTTAGTTGTACAGAAGAATGGCTAAATGATACAGAATATTTTGACATCATAAATAGTGATGCACTAAATAGTTCTTTGGCCGAGTTACCAAGTACTCAGCCATTTACTTGGACTAAGTACCAAGTAGTTGCTGAAAAGGAACCCAGGTTTAGATATAGGAAGATATGAGAATTTTGCACTATTTGAAATGAAAACTTGTAATTGTGTGTCTTTTAAGTTAACGTAAATTCAACAAAACTGTAAATAAAAATACATAAAATATAATGAATTAAAATTTTAAATTTCTGTAATGTTGCATATAATAGCGTTATTTAATTTTAAATTTTATTATTATTTTAATTATCTAATAAAAATTTTTCAGATCTTAATATAGCATTTATCTATATTAGTACTTTCTTTTTAAAATATAGTTAGATTGCAAACTACATTCTTCCATACGAAGTATACAGAAATTTTGCAACATTTTTGTGTGAGTGTGTATATATATGCATATATGATACACAGGTTAGGCTCTCTGCTATGCTTGATATTTTAAAACTTCCAATTTTGTGCAAACTTGCAAAAAAAAAAAAAAAAACTTTTAGACAGTGAAAAACCTCACAAATTTTCATCAACTCTTAATTAAGACTTTTCATCAACTCTTAAATTAAATTTAAAAGATTCTTGGGGGTCTTCTATCACTATAGTGAAACCTACATATAGTGATATTGTAGGGACCTAAAAAAAATTTGTTGTAGACAGGTTAAGCTTTAGTGCATTATTTTAACATTAAAGAATCTTAATTATCAAAAATAAAGCTAAAATATATTTATCTAGCAGAATAACATTTCAGTCATTAATAGGCAGGTATTATGCAGTGACTTCGAAGAAGTTGGGGGATGAGTATTTTTTTGTAGAAATGAAGTTTAACTCATATACGTATGTATTTAATTACCTTCTTTTGAATTGGAGCAGAAATGTACTACATTTGCACATTCTTTCACGATTCGGTAAAGTGAAAACTGTATTAAATTTTTCTGTCAATATGTATAAAAGGTGCATGTACAAATTTTCTTTTATTATAGCATCACACACAAAAAAAAGAAATTTTCTTTGAACGCCAATATTTTATGCCATGCCATCACAAATAGATAGACTTTAGCACATCAAAAACATACTTCGAACAAGTCATTTAATAAATAGCTTTAAAAGTTTAACTTTTTTCACTCCCAATTGACTTGTGCAGTCTATTGGGATTGCACATTCTTAACCATGAGTAATGTTAAAAAAATCACATTATACAAAATTTTTTGTATGATTTCAAATTACTATTATGCACAGGTGCATGTAAAAAGTGAATATCATTGTAGACCTTTCAAAATGCATTGGATGAGGTACAATACAGGTATCAAGAGATTATCAAGTATTGAGAGAGTTGGGCATGAAGCCGAGAAAATATCCGAGCATATATAAGTGAGCCAGCCGAATTCAGCTAAGACAATATATCATAAGGATACAAATTTGAGTCACACCTAGTCCGTGCGCATTAATAGGTCATTACCTGACACTTATGTCAAGGGTATGTCACGGAAATCAGAGCCGAGCCGACGCAATTATAGAGCGAATTGGGCAGGATGGAGGAAATTATAGTCATCTGGGGAAATTTTACAGAAAAATATACAGCTAATTTTGATTTTAATTGTGAATTACCAAATTCTTAAAGTTTCTCATTTTTGAAGTGCTTTTTAACTTTTTCACCAATCAGCAGTTCGCTTTCTGTTAGCTTGGACCAACTGCTATTTTATAAACATGGATTGTAGCAGTGTACATATGCAATACTTACTTGGGTTGTTAACTTAGTTTACTGTTTAAATACCTAGGCATGATAAAAGTTCAGTTTTAGGTTTTTAAAAATGAAACTTGTACATTGCAAATATTTTTATATCTATGGTAATACAGAATTTGTACGTCTTAACATATTGTAAAATTTTGGGGAAATCTTTATATGGATTGGGTGAAAAATTGGGAGTAAAAACATTTGCTGCACTCCTGCTATATCATATGTACAGGTTTCATTGTATTTATAGCAAGCATGTTTTCTCAGAAGTAGGGAATAATGAAAGAATGTAGAAAATGTAAAACAATTTGTATTTTGCATCATAATTTGCAATACACTAAATTTAATTAGAATTTGAGTGTGTTTTCTATAATTTTTTTCCTTCATCAAAAATCATATTTTTCTTATACAGCTTTATAAGAGACTTATTTGTGTAAATATACAGCTAGATTGTAATTTTGAGGAATTTTGCTTTAGAGGTATTCTTTATTGTTTTATTATTATTATTGGGTTTTTTGTATATACCTATTGTATAGCTATGTTATTATATAAAGTTTCTAGTTTTGCATACATTATTTATATTTTCATAATATTTTACAAATCAATAGAATGTTTTAAAATGACCAGTAACTGGATTAGCACCTCCAGGTATCGTTTGAAAACATAGTGAATATTGGAGCCACAATGAACTTTATGTGCACCAGTACCCTTTAGCATATATGGAACTATAGCAGTCCAGGCAAGGATGGTTGTCACCCTGCAAAATACTTAAGCTGACTAGGCTGCTGCAGGATATTGAATAGTTTCAAGAATCAAATCGAATAGTGTCTTCAGTAGTGATGTAATGTATATGTGTTGCATTGTGAGGTTATGGCCAATTATCTACACGTGAAATTTAAGCTGATGGGTGGCAGGTCATTCTAAGTGACAATGTATATGTGTTGCAGATTGATGTATTTTATTTGATAAACACACAAGGCACTGGCGGCTCCTCTATTTCAGCACCTGAGTATGTGAACCCCCAAAGAAAAATATACAAAATAAACACATTAACAAATTGAATTAAAAAAAAAATATATTAAGTACTTCTAGATTTTTGTGAATTTAAAATGTGAGTGTTCCCCCCCCCCCACTATTATTAAATATGCTCATCAAAGATAACGAATTATATTGTAGGTTACTACAGCAGAAAGCATGAGGTCTTTTAATTGATCACATATGCAAACGGAGAAATGACCTCCGGACTGGTCTCTGAGAACAGAAGTGGAGACAGTCACGGGAGCAGCTGGGCACTGCTAATATCATTCCATTCACACATTTTCAGTGTACACATTGAATATTTTTTTGCAGTTATCTTTTCCTAATACTCCCTTGGCTTGTTATGTTAGATTTGTTTGCTAATTTTTTTCTTATTATTTTCATTATTTTTATCATTTTTCAGTACAATATTCTTTATGAACTAGTATAAATAAATAAGATAGCAATAAAATAAGTGTTACAAAGCTAAATCAATGACATTTTTCAACATTGTGTTTGGAAAGAAAAATTGAAATGAAAATACTCGAGCCAACATATTTGCTAAAACTTAGCCAGAGGGCAAAATGTAAGACTAGAAATTATTATTTTTTAAGTTCAATGCATTATTTGCCTTTAACTCCTGAAAATGCTAATATATTTCAACGTGTAAGTAGCTTTGAATTTCCAAATTTAGTTTTTGAAATTTGTTTATTGCCTTTTTAAACCTCCATCTAACCCACAAGCCACCACTGTAAACAGGACAAACATTTCCCCTAGATGCGACTCTGACATTAACTTTTTTTTATATAAAAATCAAATCCTTATGATTTACTGCATACCCCTATAAAATTTTGTCATGTTTTGTCCAATACTTTACTCGTTAAAGCCCTCTAAACACCTCACATTATTTTATAACCACCCTATATATGTTTATTTATTTTATATATAATGAAACTAAAACCTTCATCTCTGAAAAGTTCTCAACAGCATTCCTCATAACTCATATTTTTTACCAATAGTATGATCTCACAGTAGTCTATAGCTTCAAATGTAAGGTAGAAAAGAAGGAGTATGTAACAGTGGAAAATGCCATATTCTACTTCTGTCCTATATAACCATTAAATTACTAAGAAAAGTTTACTTGTATCCCAGTTATACTTTCATTGCTAGAAAAGGAAAATAAAAGGCAATAGCAGCAACAAATGTTTATTAACTACGTCTCATCTTGCTTACCAAGTTACATCTCACACATAGAGAGAGATCTTCTTTTGTACCTCAAGGACTTCACACTCTGACATCTAATTCTGCATATCAAGGTCTCATCTCACACCTTGAAAAATGTTATACTTCAAACTCTTCCTTCTATTATCTTGAAGTCTCATCGTGCTCATCAACATTTCATTTTGCAGCCTGACAATTCGTGTGAAGTCTGATTTGTCAGCACTTGCTGAAGTCTTGTCTCATAGTTACGAGTCTTGTCTTTCAAAGTTTTCACCTCAGTCTCATCATATACTCCAAGATCTTGTATCATACCCTCAAAGTCTTGTTTTTTATTTTAAGTTTTTGTCCCATACAGAGCATTCTAGCTTTTGCCCCAAGGTCTTGTCTCACACTTGGAGCTCTTATTTTGTTCTCCTAAGTCTTTTTTATATCTCAAGGTCTGAAATTGCATCTCAAGTTTTTGTTCTCACAATCCTGAAATCTTATCTTGCACCCCAGTGTCTTGTTTACGCCTGGAATTCTCATCTCATATTTTGGAGCTTGTCTTGCTTACTAAAATCTCATCTTGCACTCTGGTGTCACCCTAAGATCTTGTGTTACAATCCAAAGTCCCATCTCTAATTCTGAGACATTCTGTTTCATTTCTGATTTCCTCTTGCATCCTCTTTTTCAAGTCTTATCCCTCATTTCAAGGTCTTGTCTAGAAAGCTAATATTCCATCCTGACCTCAAAGTCTCTTGTATTCCTTCAGATCTTTTCTTGCACCCTAACATCTTGTCACATACTTTGAAATCTTGTCTTGTACCATGTCATCTTATCTCACACTCCAAAGTTTGATCTTGCACATTAAAGCCTCATCTCACTCCTTGAGGTCTCTTATTATAGCCTGAAGTTTCTTTTTATACCTGGAGGTCTCTACTTTCCAGTCTTGTCTCACATTCTGTGATGTTGCATATTACACTCAGAGGTCTCATTTTGCACTCTTAGGTTTCATCTTGCCATTCTCAAGGTAAAATGAGACTTGTGAGTTTCACTTCAAGGTCTCATTTTGTACCTCAAGGTCGTTTCTTGCACCCTGAGGTCTCATCTTGCAGCTTGGGGGGTCTTATCTTGTATCCTGAGGTCTTTTCTTACTTACCAAGGACTTCTCTTACTTTTCAGAGGTCTTGGTTCATACTCTATGTTTTGTCTTGCATTGTTCACCTCAAGGTCTCATTTTGTACTCCAAATTTTTCTTATATATCCACGTAGCTCACCTTGCAATGAAAATTCCTGTCACATCTCTACTGCAAGGTCTTGTTTTGTACACTGGGGTCTCTCATCATACAGCAAGGTCTCATTTTGACTTGGCGGTTTTTCTCATTCTCTAGATCTTGAGACATCTGGCACCCCGACCTTTCTTCTAACCCCTGAAGTCTCACTTCAAACTTGTTTTGTACCTCAAGATCTCTCTTTATCTTCTGCGTCTTCTCAAACTTGAAGGTCTTGCATTGTATCCTAAAGTTTTGTTACATATTTCAAGGTCTTAACTTACATATTGAGCTCTTTTTCTTGATTACCAGGCTTGTCTTGACTTTTATTAGTCACCTTAACTTCTAGTCTCACAATTTGGGGTCTTAATTCACATCCTAATGTCAGCCCTGAGATTTCGTCTTGCACATCAAGATCTTGTCTTGTACCTCAAGGTCTCATATTGCATCTCAAAGTCTTGTTTTGTACAAGGATGTCTTGTCTTGCACCTCAAGGTCTCATCTTGCACACCAAGATTTATCACCTTGTAGTTTTGTCTTTTATAGCAAGGTCTCATCTCGTAGCTCAAGCTGTTGTCCCGCACTCAGGTGTTATCTTGTAGCCTGATGTCTCATGTCCCTTCAAAGTCATCTTGCACCTTGAGGTTTTGTCTTTCCCTGAGATCTCATCTCTTAAACCATGATCTTGTCTCACCCTAAGATCTTGCCTATTACTGTCAGTAGTGTAAGAGTCATCTTCAGTTAATATTACACAAACAAAAAAAGTTTAATCTGTTCTTTATTAATCAAAAATGGAGAACATAGAATGTAATGTAAGGTATCTCAATTTTTAAATTATCGAAGAAGTTTGATTTAGAGCATAATACTAACTCATGATGTAGTTTCAAAATTAAAGAATGTTTTAGTTTTTCACATAACTTGATAGATAAAATATTTTTGTAATTTTGAAATTTTCTTGTTGCTTTACCTGCTCATTTGCTCTGTTGTCATTATTCTTGATACTGCAGATTTGTTTGTTTCTCTTTCTTAAAAATTAAAAAATGTTTTAATATTCAATTTTTTTTCCTTCTAGGTCTGGTTGGAGTTCCATTTTTAAACACAACACCAGGAAGAGAAAGTAGAAACCAGCTGGTTTTGTTTAGAGGCTAGTATATTACTTTACAGTCTCTAAATACAAACTTGCTAGTTCATTATAATAGCACCCAAAGTTCTTTTCTTCTGCTTCGAGATCTCGCCTTGCACCCCAAGATTTTGCCTCGTGGTCTTCAGTTCTTTTGTTTTGTGGTTCACACCTGCTATCTCGTCTTCCATACCAAGGTCTTGTCTCATCTTATAGTCTTGTTTCATATCCCTAGATTTCTTACTCCAAGGTTAATATATTATCCTTTTGCCAACCTTAAAGACTTCATGGTAAAGTTGTCATACTAAAGGCATTATGTCAGTTCAGTGAATGATATGCCAAGTAATTGAACTCAATAGAATCTATTTTTACTAATTAAAAGTTCATTAACCAATTATTTCATGAAATTTAAACCTGAATAATTGTTATTTATGAAAACCAAAGCACAATCAGATTTCCTGTTAAAGAATTCATTATTCTTTTTTTTTTTTTAAGTTTTCAAGTTTATTTAAAAGGTAATACCTATTAAACTATGGCAACTTAGCCTTTTAATTTTTCCAAAAGACTTCATTATGTGAGAAAAACAACTTATCCATATAGCATGAAATTAAAACTTTGAAATTATGTGATGAATATTCATAGAATGTCTTTCTACTTTTTAGGTGCCCAATTTATTTCATTTTAAAAGTCCATGGGAATAAATTGTAAATGTCCTTATAGACCTCCAGAACTTGTCCATTACTTTCCCAGTGGATATCATAGTGAAAGCCATATGAGGGCGAGTTCAAGGACAAGTTTCATAGTAAATAATTTGTTTCTAGTTTTCCCCAGGAAATCAAAAGCAATGGGGGAAATGAGACAGTGGTTAAATGTGAAAGACACCCATATGCCATTGGGTATCATTTGAAAGCAATCAAGCTGATGGTGCTGTCACAACGCCTGTGTAAAGCAGAGATGAGCCTCCGGGTCTGGTTCCACTAGATATTTAGAGAAGGTGTATTTTAAATACGTGATCAAAAGAAGAAGTGACAGCTGTTGTCTGCTATGAATGGACACATGGAGTATTGGGGAGCAGAAATCCATAACCGCCAACAAATCGTGCAAAGATTGTTGGATTTGGATGGGAGTACCTTGACAATTCACCATTTAGTTTTGATCTTGCATCTAGTGACTTCCATCTCCTTCTGTTTGACTTTTTGCAGAAGGTGCTTTGAAAGCAATGCTGAAGTGACACAAGCCATTCAATGCTTCTTCTGTATGCAGAGCCCTGATTCTTTCCAGGAAGTCTTTTTGAAGTTGTATGGCAGTAGTGTCAAAGCAGTATGAAAATATCTCAGCGTAATAAGTAATAATGCGGAAAAATAAATGAAAATAAAATTTTAGTTGAATAAGTGAAAGCTCATCTGAGAACATTAAATTTATAGAATGTTCCCAATTTTGTTTCAGTATTGGGAACAAATCAGCATAGTGTGCCCAATTCTGAAAAAAAATTGGGGACACTTTGTAAATTCAGTGCTCTTCACAAAAGAGCTTATATTTGTTCAAATAAGCATTATTGACATTCATAAAATAATATAAACATAATTTATATATTTCTAATTGACAAGAAATATTTATGGTGATTAAATTTTTTCTCAAATCATTGTTTTACTAACTGGGAACCGATTGAAAAATTCCTGAAATTGGGGACATTTCGTCGCCTTATCTACGGAACAAATTCAGGATTGGTCCATTCTATTATATCACCGAGTTCGATTCCTGGCATGGACTTGGGTGTCATTTCTTCTGTCCCTTCATAGGAGGCAATGCTCGTCCACCTATTAGATACCTCCATATAAAAGTGATCTGTACTTCTGCCCTAGTATAGCTAATGCCTATAAACAACTACTGTTTGCCATTAGAAAAATGCAAAACCATTAAAGATAGGTTTCTATCCCGTTAAAGAATCCATAGATGTAAATATAAAAATAGATCACTCCCTTTGCCTTCACTGTGATAAAAATCATTGGAAGACAGAGTAGAGCTATGAGCTGTCATTCCTGCTGAATCATTCTGTTCATTCTCGCCAGTCAGTGTCATTAATCATTTTCTCCAGGGTTTAACCCTTTAATGCGTCAGTGTTCCCGCTCTGGGATCACCAAACTTTGACGTTTTGACTGTTGCCAGTCACGAAGAATAGATTTGATTTCTATAAAAATAGTTGCGGGTGACATGGCTCCACGAGAATCCTTTACTTTTTAGCACGTCATTTCCGGTAAAAAAATTTGTCATGATTATTTTTAACAGCACTGACATCTGAAAAATGGAAAAATGCGAGAACATTCTGGATAGATTGCCCAATGCTGAAAAAAGGGCAGCCGTTGCCATCGCTCGACTTAACTACCAGCAACATTGCGGACGATCGAAACAGTCATCGCGCGCCACAGATCTAGAGACCCTTTTTTTGACGAGAGCTGGCTGTGCGCGCACAGCAAGCTGCCCTTTTTTCAGCATTGGGAAAGGGTTGCGCCTCAAAGGGTTAAGGGACAGTGCTGAACTAGTCATGGACATGATCCTAGCAAAATATCTCCGGGACATTTAGTCCAAAAAATCTTGTTACAGTATTTCGACTGCGACATCCAAGAATAGTGTCAACTTTGTTGGGTGATTATAATTTATTCAATTTAACACATAGCACACTTCTCCATTTCATAGCTATTTTAATCCAACTCCTGACTCCTCCGTAACACGTATACAAAAATGTCTGAATAGAGTATACATCAACTGAGTGACAGTCGACTACACATCCTTTCTGCAAACTTTTCCCTGTTGTCTTCCTATAGTATTCAACCCAGAAAAAGGGTATTAAAAACTTCAGTTCTAAATATCTTGTAATTATTCCGAAACATAAAAATGCCTCTGGAAACCAGTTCTGTCAACTATAAGGTGACCAAACGTCCCCGTTTTCCGGGGACAGTCCCCATTTTCAGGACGTTTTTCAAATTGTCCCCAGAAAGTAAAAATGGAACTGGGGACAATTTTTAGTTATTGCATTGTTTTTCAATTAAATTACTGTTAATTATTGCATTAATTATAAATGTCCCCAGTTTTGTTGTCAGAATCGGGGACATGTCCCCGATTCTGACTACAAAAATCTGGTCACCTTAGTCAACTACCATCATCTAACAACTTGAATTTAATATCTTTTTCGAATGTTAAGAATCGGGTTTCTCCCATTGAAATACTTTATGTAACGAGAACCCAAAGTCAAAGTGGCCAAACGTCTCAAATTTCATGATTTTTTAAAACTTGTCCCACAAGAAATCGGGGACAGATTTTCTAATTACTATAATTAATACTTTCCAATTAAAAAAAAATTATATTTCTTTCAGTTTACGAACGTTAACAAAGTTTTTGTTGAATAAATAGAAGCTTATTTAGGAAAAGCATTGAATTTATAAAATACTCGAGATTTTGTTTCAATATTGAGGTCAGCAGGATTTTTTCAGTTTGTCCCCAGAATGTAAAACAGCAATTGGGGACAGGGTTTTAATTAAAATTGATTTTTCTTCCCAAATTAAAAGCAAGCATAATTTCTTTATTTTCATGAATGTTAATAATGCTTTAGTTTAATAAATAGAAGTTGAATTGAGAAAAGCATTAAATTTATAAAATGTTCCCATTTTTTATTTCAGAATTGGGGGATACCTCACTCCTCTTTGTTCGAAAGTGGGGTAACTCCTTGTTCTTATGTCCCATATGATGAAAGTTCAAGGGTGGAGGTAAACCGGGGTTCTTGCTTTGGTCAGAAAATTCAAAAGTAAGGAACTTAAAGGTGGACAAGCAAAGGCAGCAGTTTTAAGTTTTCCTGACTTTGAAATTCTTCTGTGTCCCCAAAGTGCAAAACAGTAATTGGGGACAGTTCTCAAATTCTGAACTTTTTTCAGTTTGTGTCCAAAATGTTAACAATTGGGGACAAAATTTTAATTCACAGTTATTTTTTTCCCAATTTAACAAGAAATCAAGCATGTTTCCTCCATTTTTTGAACGTTAATAATGCTCTATTTGAATGAGGTGACCATACTTCCCCAATTTTCGAGGACAGTCATCAATTTCTGTGTTTTCTTGCGATTTGCCCTCGAAAAGTGAAGAAGGAATTGAGGACAAATTTTATATTATTAAGTTGTCTTTTAAATAGATTAGTGTTAATTATTTCTTTAATTATAAAATGTCACCAATTTTGTTTCAGAATGCATTATAAAATGTTCCCAATTTTTGTTTCAGAGTTGGGGACATAACGCTGATTTGTCCCCAATTCTTTCTTCAAAAATCCGATTACCTTAAAGTAAGGTGACCAGATTTTTGTAGTCAGAATCGGGGGCATGTCCCCGATTTTTAAACAAAACTGGGGACATTTATAATTAATGCAATAATTAACAGTAATTTAATTGAAAAACAATGCAATAATTAAAAATTGTCCCCAGTTCTATTTTTACATTCTGGGGACAATTTGAAAAACGTCCTGAAAATGGGGACAGTCCCCAATTTCAGGACGTTTTTAAAATTGTCCCCAAAATGTAAAACAGGAAATGGGGATAATTTTTAATTATTTGCATTTTTAAAATTAAATTAGTGTTAATTTTCCCATTAATTATAAATGTCCCCAGTTTTGTTTAAAAATCGGGGACATCCCCCGATTCTATGTTAAAAAGATTTGGTCACCTTACCTTAAGGTGACCATGTTTTTTTATGTAGAACTGAGTACATGTCACCATTTTGAAAGAAAATTGGGGACATTTTATAATTAAGGAAATAGTTAATATTAATCTAATTAAAAAACAATAATTAAAAATTGTTCTCAATTGCTTCTTTAGATTTTGAAGACACATCGCGAAAAAAAAGAAATTGGGGACTATTCTCGAAAATTCGGGGCGTATGGTGACCTTATTGGTCCCCAATCCTGTATGTTTTTGTGATTTGTCCTCAAAATTTAAAAAAGCAATTGAGGACAATTTGTAATTCGATTACTGTTAATTATTTAGTTAATTATGAAATGTCCCCATTTTTACTTCCTTGTACGTAGTATAAGGAAGTAATTGATCCCGAAAAATTTTGGGGGCCGAATTTCGACCAAAAAAAAAAAAAAAAAAAAATGATTTTGACTACCTCTAAATTTAATTTTAAAATTTTTTTCGATGCATCTCATCGTAGGCTAGCATGCACGATCATATTAACGCGTCTGCAACTCATTTTGACTAGCGGCGAGTCTACTGTGGCCAGTTTTTCCATGCCGTCTGTACGTACGTACGTATGTATGTAACTCGCATATCTCAAAAACTATTGGTCGTAGAATGTTGAGATTTGATATTTAGGATTGTTCTATGATCTAGTTGTGCACCTCCCCTTTTGGTCGCAATCGAATGTATAGTTTATGTACAGGACCGCCCAAAAGATTCGAAATACACTGCTGGCCATCGTAAATGCAACACCCTGAAGGAAGCATGCAAATAATATGAAATTTACAACATGCATTAGCTGAGGTGAGATATGCAAATGATTAGAATTTCAGCGCAGACGCACATCAAGCGCGCCTGTGGCGCCACCTCAAAGCGCTATTTAAGGCTTGGAGATTTCGACGGTTTCAAGTACAGCAATTGTGTTTTTCTTGCTTTTTTTTCAAAAAAACGATAAATTATGCCTCGTAGGAAACAACGATCATCTTTTGATCAAGTATCCGAGTTTGACAGAGGAAGGATAGTGGCATACCGAGATTGTGGGTTATCTTTCAGGGAAATCGGTCGTCGTATTGGACGAAACCAAACAACTGTGATGCGGATATGTGATCGTTGGGTGCAGGAGGGTACGACGGACAGACGTGATCGACCGCATCGACCTCAGTGCACCACGTCACGTGATGACAGGCAGATTGTACGCATGGCAGTGATGGACCGCTCAGTCACATCACGAACCATATCACAGCAGATTCAGTCTGTAACGCATCATCCAGTGTCTGCGCGTACCATTCGACGTCGTTTACAGCAGAATGGTCTGTCCGCAAGACGTCCGTTGCTTTGTCTACCTCTGACGCGGAACCACAGACGTCTCCGCCGCCAATGGTGCGATTAAAGAAGGATGTGGACGACAGAATGGAATGAAATTCTCTTTACTGACGAGTCACGCTTCTGTATGCAACACCACGACGGTCGGATTCGAGTCTGGAGACACCGTGGAGAGAGGATGCTGAACAGCTGCATTATGCACCGTCACACTGGTCCTGCACCGGGTATTATGGTATGGGGCGGTATCGGATATCTCTCTCGCACTCCTCTAGTACGCATTGCCGGTACTTTAACCAACCAGCGCTACATCTCCGAGGTGTTGGAGCCAGTTGTCCTTTCTTACCTTCAGGGCTTGCCAACAGCCATATTTCAGCAGGATAATGCACGGCCACACGTGGCACGCATTGTCCAAGGGTTCTTCGTCAATCACCAGATTGAATTGCTTCCCTGGCCGGCGCGCTCTCCGGATCTTTCGCCGATAGAAACATGTGGTCCATGGTTGCTCAACGACTGACCCAGAGTTCATCCCCAGCTGTCACACCAGATCAACTTTGGCAACGTGTGGAAGCTGCTTGGTCTGCTGTACCCCAAGAACACATTCAAAGTCTCTTTGAATCAATGCCGAGGCGTGTGGCAGCTGTGATCTCCAACAACGGCGGCTACTCTGGGTACTGATTTTGGCAGGAACCACGCTTCATAGAATGCTGTAAATTTAATCATTTGTTACTTGGTCAACATGTTATCTACACAATAAATTTTGTTGTGATATCTCTTGTTTTTCTTGGTGTTGCAATTTGGGTGGCCAGCAGTGTACATTACGCTCTATGGGCCGAAATTCATTAAACTCACCTAACTCAAAAACTATTAGGCGTAGAATGTCCAAACTTCATATTTTGGATATTTGTAACATCTAGTTGTGCACTTCCCCTTTTCGTTCCATTCGACTGGATAGTTTATCTATAGGACCGCCCAAAACATTCGAAATACATTACGCTCAATGGGCCGAAATTCATTAAACTCGCATATCTCAAAAACTATTAGGCGTAAAATGTTGAAACTTTATATTTAGAATTGTTGTAACATCTAGTTGTGCACCTCCCCTTTCGGTTCCATTCGACTGGATAAGTTTATCTACAGAACCGCCTAAAAGGTTCGAAATACATTACGCTCTATGGGCCGAAATTCATCAAAGCGTTTTTTAGAGGTATTGGGCTATTTCAAACGACTATATGCTGTAAAGTTATAAAATGAATTTCTCCATTTAAAAAAAAGTGTCTTTATCATTTACAGTTCTGCTACAGGAACACTCAAAAGATTTCCAATACATTACGGTCAATGGCAATTTTAGGGGCATTCATCCATTTCAAGCACAATATCGTCTTACCACATAAGTTAGGTAATGGTCCGACCACGGTCACGTCCCTCCCTCAAGAACTATGCCAAAAGTCGCCAAGCTTGGCGACTTTTGGTGTACGTGTGTGTATATTTAACTCTCAAACCTCAAAAACTATTATGAAATTTTATATATAAGATTCTTGTAACATCTAGTTGTGCATCTCGATTTTTGGTTCCAATCTACTGGAGAGT
The DNA here is from genome assembly GCA_038373885.1 of Cheiracanthium punctorium. Classification (NCBI taxonomy): domain Eukaryota; kingdom Metazoa; phylum Arthropoda; class Arachnida; order Araneae; family Cheiracanthiidae; genus Cheiracanthium; species Cheiracanthium punctorium. Next base: position 1,893 of record JAWZYV010016593.1, on the reverse strand, counting down.
TTATTTACAGGACCACCGAAAAGAATTTCAGTACTTTAATGTCTATGGACATCTTCAATATAATACAATTGTACACAGTGATTGTTTGGTACATGCCCAAAATCTCGCCGACTGTCCTCGACTTTGGCGAGTTTTGCCGAAATGTCGCCAAATTTGGCGATAGTCAGTCATTTGGTCCATGCCCAAAGTATCGCCATTTGTCATCGTTCTTGGCGAGTTTTGGCGAAATATCTGCGTTTTGGCGATAATCTGCCATTGTTGGTCCATGCTTAAAATCTCGCCAAATGTCGTCGACATTGACGAGTTTCGCCGAAATATCGCCAAATTTGGCGCCAACATTATTTCGTATTTTGTATAACTCTAAAACTTTAACCCGTAGAATTTTGAACTTTTGTATTTAGAACTATATTATAATATCTAACTGTTTTCAATATCTTTTTTGACAGCAATCGACTGGGAATTTATTTATAGGGTGAGCCAAATGACTTTAAATACATTAAGGTGTAGGGATGCATTCAATTCATTGAAAGTCTGTGGTCAATGACTACTGTGGCTATCCCCAAAATCTCGCAAATTATCTCAAGTTTGTCGCTTTTGTTTAAATATCGCCAAATAAAGTGTCAGAAGGAAATCTTTCAAATTGAACTCAGCTTGGCGATATCGAAATATTTGGCTAGAAATCGCTAAACCTTACTATTATTGATATTTTATCTCTTTCAAACAAATAAGTTTAGAGGAAGTGCGTAGAAAACATTTTTATTTAATAGACGTGCAAGGAAGTCATGTGTTGGACACATCAGATTTTTTCAATATTTGGGATATTTTATGAATAATGAAATAATTTACAGTAATCTAATTAAAATTCAGAAATCGGGGGGAAGGTAAGGTGATCAAATGTCCCCATTTTCCGGGGACAGTCCCCAATTTCAGGACTTTTTCAAATTGTTCCCTAAATGTAAAAGAGGAATTTGGGACAGTTTTTAATTATTGCATTGTTTTTTTAATTAAATTACTGTTAATTATTTCATTAATTATAATTGTCCCCAGTTTTGTTTCAAAATCGGGGACATGTCCCCGATTCTAAGTTTAAAAATCTGGTCACCTTGTTATACTAATGAATAGGTTTATTTACATGGGAATGTAGAAAATCGCGACTAAAAGCAGAGTATAGGGTAAAAAGCACAATGCATCATGGGAAAGTAAGGTCATCAGTGCATTTACCCTTTACTGGACTGGTAATCTTTCTACACAGAATTTTTTTCAGTTCATAGGGGAAGTGGGGCAGAAAGCAGCGAAAGTTCCGGCTTTTACCCTGCATTTTTATGCATGTAAACTAAGGCGACCATATATTGAAACGTAGAACTGAGGACATGTCCTCAATTCTGAATTTGGGACATTTTATAATTTATGAAATAATCAACACTAATCTAATTTAAAAACAATGTAATAAAAAATTCTCCTCAATGGCTTCTTTACTTTTTGAGGACAAATCGCAAAAGAACACAGAAATTGGGGACGTATGATCACCTAAATGTAAAGGGCCCATTGTTTCTAAGTCCACATTTTGACCTGAAGGCAAAATACGATTTCTATAATACCTTATGGGCAGACATAATTAAGATGCTTACGTCCATTTGTTATGGATATTGACTTACAGATATTCCTACAAAGGTCTATAGTATACCCTCTCAAAAGAAATGTTCAAGTATAATTTCCTAATCCAATTCATATTTTATGTAAATTTTTAATATGCAAAATCAACATAGGAAGTTTTACTTTTATGAAAACTTTTTATGAGAGGGTGAATTTTTTTTTTTTTTAAATCTGTTTTCTTCCCCCAGAAGAAGGAAGCCATTGCAATGACCTCACCTTCCAAAACTGACACTTTGATGG